>PVIH01007633.1:54223-98744 GCA_004025045.1 Sigmodon hispidus | reverse complement strand
TACTAAATGGCCCTCAGTAATTTTCTCAGGTACTCAAAGAACATTCTAATGTAGAGGCTCTAACAGATTAATTATGCAAACAAAGTTTTACTCCTGTATAAAGTGTAGACTCCTTTTATTTAGTTTTATTGCTGTATGATTTTTTTCTCATGATTTTGAAGACTTCTGATACAAGCAAAACCTTTTCTTCACTGAATGAACTGACATGGTTTCTCTCCATTATGTGCTCTTTCATGCATTGGAGCACTATTTTGATGTTCAAAAGCTTTACCACATTGGTTATATTGATAAAGCTTCTCCTCAATATGCTTTTCAAGATGACTCTGAGGTACAAATGATTTATCACACCAATTATATTCATAGGTTTTTTCCCTAGTATGTGTTCTTTTATGCTTTTGAAGATTACTTTGATTTGCAAAGGCTTTACCACACTGAGAACATTCATAGGGTTTCTCTCCAGTATGTATTCTCTTATGTCTTTTAAGATGACACCAAAGCACAAAGGCTTTACCACACTGACTGCATTCGTAGGGTTTTTTTCCAGTATGTGTTCTTTTATGTCTTTTAAGATGGTTCTGAAGTACAAAGGCTTTACCACACTGACTGCATTCGTAGGGTTTTTCTCCAGTATGTGTTTTTCTATGAATTCTCAGACTATTTTGATGTGCAAAGGCTTTACCACACTGATTACATTCATACGGTTTCTCTCCAGTATGTGTTCTTTTATGCATCTGAAGATGATTGGAACGTGTAAAAGCTTTGCTGCATTGGTTACATTCATAGGGTTTCTCTCCAGTATGTGTTCTTCTATGAATTTTAAGACAATTTTGATATGCAAAGGCTTTACCACACTGATTACATTCATAGGGTTTCTCTCCAGTATGTATTCTTTGGTGCCTCTGAAGATAATTGGAACGTGCAAAAGCTTTACCACACAGGTAACATTCATAGGGTTTCTGTACAATATGTATTTGTTTATTCCTTTGAAGCTGACTGCCACATGTAAGGGCTTTAACATATTGAGTATATATAGATGTTTTCTCTCTATCTTGTCTTTCCTCATGCCTTTCACGTCTTCTAGACCAATGAGCATGTTCTTCAATATTATGGTTTTTCCAAGGGTATCCTATAGTATTAAGGTTCCTGTAGGTCTCCAGCATTACATCTTTGTAGAGATTTTTCTGGAAAGTATTCAGCAAAGTCCACTCTTCCCAAGTGAATTTGATATGCACATCATCATAGGTAACTATATCCTGTACACCTTGCTTTAGCTTTCTGTAGTAGCATCATCTGCTTCTTGGCAAACTTGATGAGGTCTTCTCCGGGCAACGTTACCAGCTTGGACTTCCCGGTCCCGGTGCTGCAGCCACCCCATCTTGAACAGGATCCTCCATCACCAAAGCGACCAGCGGACACAGCTGCTCTTCAGGAGTCCCCGCGGTTCCTCCTCTCTCCATTTTTCAAGGCCACCTGAAGCTGATAAGAAGCTGTCTTGGGGATTAGCACTGCAGTGAGGCAGTGGAGGGTGGCCAGGCCACCTTAAGGTTTTTCTGAGTCTGCTTCACTTGCTAGCAGTGGGAGAGATTCGCGGGCTCCCCTGCCCTAAAAAAGAAAAAAGGAAGGAAAAGGAGGATCCAGATAGAGAAGAATGCTGCACATCTCCAGCATGTCAAGCCTTGCCTTCTGCTCCCCCTTCCTATACAGAAGGTGGGAATGGTGGTTTAGGGCACACTTTCAGCCCGGGGGCATGGAAGGCAGTCAGAACAGAGTTACACTTAGCATACCCAGTGTTTTGAGATCCAAAAGGAAATCTATATGAGGAGCCCTTAGATTTCAAGGTGATAAAATCTCTGGCTGAGTCAGTATGGACTTTCAGGATCATGGCTTCATTCACTGTAGCCTAGGTGGAGGCTTTGAACAGGCACTGCATGATACTCAGTGATTTGAGTGGGCTTGCAAGAGCAAGCTTGAGTCCAGGACAGTATGTAGACTGGAAGGCCTTTCTGATTGAGTTTGCCAGTGAGCTAATCAGGCAGCTGAAAATCCTGCTTGGGACAGAGACATATTACTTGGCCAAGGTCGAATTGCTAATCAACAGACAGGCTACCCAGTGAACGTTAATGAACAGATTAATAAGATTGGTATTAAGGCATGGAAGGCCTTACCAAATAAGGGCGAGGTGAGCGGTAATCTCATTAAAATTTTGCAGTGTCCCACGGAGTCATTCTCGGACTTCGTCGCTCACATGGTTGAGGCCACAGGCAGAATTTTTGGGGACCCAGATGCAGCAAGGCCTCTGGTTAAGCAGCTTGTTTATGAGCAGTGTACCAAGGGGGCTGGAGAGATGGCTCAGAGGTTAAGAACACTGAGTGTTCTTCCAGAGGTCTTCAATTCAATTCCCAGCAACCACATGGTGGCTCATAGCCATCCTATGTGAGAGCAGGTGAGCCTAAGTTGTTTGTATTCCAGCCACCTGGGGAACTTCCACCTGGGTGCTCTGCCTTGGGTATATGTTTGAGCCAGAAGCGCTCAGTAAATGGCATTTGGCATTCTCCCTGCACAAATGACCCAGCAGAGTTGTAGGTCTAGTCAGCATGTCTTTAAATCTCCAGGCCTGGGAGGCCAGTGTACTTTCAATAATCTTTCTGCCAATGTAGCACAGTCTCTGGAAATATGCTGGGCTGTGTGTGACTAGTATACAATATGGCAATTTTACCCATGCTGCAAATTTGTCTAAGTAATTGTCTAGTTATCTTTTAGGTAATTGGATGGAAGAATTTGACAACTTGATGGAGCAGCTGAGGGTGGCTATCATCACAGTGAACTTGACCCGGGTGGACGCTGGACTGGCAGAGGGATTGTCCTCATGGATCTCTGATGCCATGGACCATCTTAAGGAGTGGGTGGGTAGAGGAGCCTTGAGGGGCCTTCTGGTGTTGATCTCCTTGGTATGTCTGTGGTGCATTTTGCCAGATTTAGGTTTCCCAGTGTCACAATGCAGCCATGATTATTCAAGCCTTTACAGCCATTAAAGCAGGACAGTCCCCTTATGCCTTGGTTGGCTACCTTAAAGGATTAAGTTTTCTAAGCACAGGATGCGAGGCTTGAGCACTGCACTTGGGACCCGCCAAGACTTGAGCCTCAAGAAGAGCATGCCTGATTGCATGTGGGTTGATATCTTGTGTTCCACCTTTGTGAAAAAGGGTATCGGATGGGTCTGGCACTCATCAGGTGGATGACACCTGAGTGAGGATCAGTGCAATGTCCCTGGTTCACTCTACAGAGATCAGGCGTCTACTCTTGCCTGTTGCTATATATAAGTAAGGGGGAACTGTAGAGAGCTGCCTGCAGCTGCATCTTAAATATGGCGCTGCCTTCCACCCTCCACCTTCCACATGGTGAGTGCATGGCTAGGCTGAGGATCTGGCTTGCTTCCGCATACCTAGACCTATAGGTAGTGCCCACATGACCCACTGGGGTTGGTTGCCCTGAGGCTATTTAGGCTGCAGGCGGGTTTTCCCAGAAGAGAGAAGATGTAGAAAGTCAGCCAGTCCCCATTGTAAGTCAGTAGCTCAGAAGTCAGAATTCAAGGTTCCTAAATAAAACTGCTGAAAGAAGAGCCTGGTGTCATGTCTTTCTTTTGGTCATGACAATTTTCATTATATTCTAGGAAGATTTTGATTTCTTTCTTAATTTCTTCCTTGACCCAGAGATGGTTCAGCTGAGTGATGTTTAGTTTCCATGAGTTGGTAGGCTTTCTTTGATTTTTGATGTTGTTGAACTCTAACTTTAGGCCCTGGTGGCCCAAAATGTTACAAGGGATTATTTGCATTATTTGGTATCTGTTGATATTTGCTTTATGACCAATTATGTGGTCAATTTTGGAGAAAGTTCCATGAGGAGCTGAGAAATATGTATATTCCTTTGCCTTTGGGGGGAAGGTTCTGTAGATATCTATTAAATCCATTTGCATCATAACCCCTTTTAGACTCCGTATTTCTCTGTTGAGTCTCTTTCTGGTTGACCTATCCAGGATTGAAAGTGGGGTATTGAAGTCTCCCACTATTAGAGTGTAAGAATTGATGTGGGATTCGAGCATTAGCAGTGTTTCTTTTACATAATTAGGTGCCCTTATATTAGGGACATAAATATTCAGGACTGAAATCTCCTCTTGTCAATTTTTCCTGTGATGAATAAGTAGTGATCATCTTGGTCCCTTTTAATTGCTTTTAGCCTAAAGTCTACTTTGTTAGATATTAGGATTGCAACCCACGCTTGTTTCTTAGGACCATTTGAGTGGAAAATCTTTTTCCAACCCTTTATTCTAAGCCCATGTCTGTCCTTGTGGTTGAGGAATGTTTCTTGTAGGCAACAGAAGGATGGCTTGTGTTGTTGTATCCATCTTGTTAGTGTGTGACTTTTATAAGAGAGTTGAGCCCATTGATATTAATGGATATTAGTGACCACTGATTGATATTTCCTGCCATTATTGCTGGTAAGTTGTTTGTATTTCCTTTCTCTGGAGTATTCTTCTGTGGAATTATTGATTGTTTGTGGTTTCATGGGTATATCTGGGGTCCTTAGATTGGAGTTTTCCCTCTAATACTCTCTGTAGTGCTGCATTGGTAGATAGATATTGTTTCAGTCTGACTTTGTCATGAAATATCTTGTTTACTCCAGCTATGGTGATTGATAGTTTTGCAGGGTATAGTAGTCTAGTTTGGCAGCCATGTTCTTTTAGCATCTGTATAACTTCTGACCAAGCCCTTTTAGCTTTCATCGTTTCCATTTAATAGTCAGGTGTTATTCTGATGGGTCTGCCTTTATATGTAAGTTGGCCCTTTTCTTTTGCAGCTCTTAAATTTTTTTTGTTCTGTATGTTTTGTGGCTTGATTATAATGTGGCAGCTGACTTTTTTTGGTTGTCATATCTATTTGGTGTTCTGTAAGCTCCCTGTTGTATCTTTATAGGCATTTCCTTTTTCATTTTAGGGAAGTTTTCTTCTATGATTTTATTGAAAACATTATCTGTGCCTTTGAGCTAGTATTCTTCTCCTTCTTCTTTTCCTATTATTCTCAATTTAGGTCTTTTCATGGTGTCCCAGATTTCCTGAACATTTTGAGTTATGGCTTTTTTAGTTTTACTATTTTCTTTGACTGATATATCTATTTGAGCTACTGAGTCTTCCACTTCAGAGGTTCTATCTTCCATCTCTTGAACTCTGTTTGTTATGCTTGTATCTGTGGTTCCAGCTTTTTTCTTCAGGTTTTCTCTTTCTATCTTTGCCTCATTTTGTGCCTTTTTTATTGCTTCTATTTCAGCTTTTATTTCAGCTTTTAGTTGCTGGCATGTTTCTTTCATAGATTTGTTCATCTCTTCCAATTTTTTGTTTGTATTTTCTTCTATTTCTTTAAGGCTATTTTTCATATCTTCTTTGAGAGCTTCGATGATCATCATAAAGAAATTTTTAGTGTTGCTTCCTTCTGTTTCCTCTTCATTGCTCAGTTCAGATCTGGTATTTGTAGGATCGGTACTTTCTTCTGGAGTTACCTTGTTGTTCTTTATATTACTATGTAAATTTTTGCACTAGCATCTGCCCATGGCTTCAGTGGTTCATGATTAGGTGGCTCCTGGTCTGTTGTGGCACTCGGGCTTGTATACCTTCTGTCACCTCTAAGGAAAAGGTCTGCTCAATCTCTACCTCTGTTCTGGGCTGAGGGCTGAATTTCAAGTCTTCAATCTTTCTCTGTTTGACCAATTGAAGGTGGGGTGGCAGCCATCCAAATTCCCTCAGCAGCAGCTAGGTGGACCATGGCTGTCAGAGTTTATTTTTTTTCTTCTACATAGTACATGAGGACATGCTCTCCAGACAGCACCTGGTCCCAGAGCTGGAACTGGAAGTGACCAGAGCTCAACACTCCCTGGCTGGGACACAGGTGCTTGGGTCTGCTGAAACCTCCTCACCTCTGGCCAGGGTCTGAGTCTGTCCTTCAGGGTCCCAAATCCTTATCCGTTTGCTGAGTTGGAGGTGGGTAGCCATGCAGATTCCTTCAGCAGTAGCTGGTTGTACCGTGCCAGTCAGAGTTTCTCTCTGTCTGCTACAGAGTGCATTGGGACATGCTCAACTCCCTAAATTCTTATGTGCTGCCTTTATAAATTTCTTCTAGGCTTTGTTTCTGGTGATTATATTACTTTAAACCAATGTCTATGTTTCTTTTTTGTTCAAAGAGAAACAAATTTCTCTTTGAAAAAAAAGCTCTTCTGGTTAAAAAAGTGATAAATGATATGCAATAAAAGTGATTTAATTGGAGAAACCCTCTAAATGAATTATAGTGTTTGTGAAAAAGAATATGTAGATTGGGAGAGAAAAGAAAGATCATAGAAAACTTCATTAAAAAGAGAAATAGAGTAGTAAAATCATAATAAGTCACATAAAAACAGAAATACACAAAGAGTCTGGATTGTGGTTATTATTGTGTTTAATTTTAATTTTTTAATTGTTAATGAGTTAACTACAGAAAGACATTTGCTTGCAAGAGATAATCAGTTACACAAACATATATTTTAAAGGTATCTTGACTTTGAAATTTGTGTCTAAGGATATGTTGCTTTGGAAAAGAGCTTCAGCTTTTGTTTCCATGGAAGATGAGAACCTATGGATTGCTTCCAGGCACTTACTGTTTGGTCAACCAATAGTGCCTAAAAAAATTCTTTATTGGCAAGAGATGACCACATCAGGTTCAAAGTTGCAACTAAAATGATACAGTCTCAAGAATGTGTAAAGTTGCCAACGCTCAATCAACAGAAAGTAGTAATGAAAAGCTATACCCAAATTCTCAAAATATTGTTTGTAAGTGTTGGTTTTTATTATAAATTGTTAATGGTTATTGTCAATCTCTTTCTAAGAAAAAATGGAGGATATGGTATATGAATGATTTAAAAGAGATAGTTTATTCAATGTACTTTAATCCAAAAAAACAACTGTTAATCTAAAAATATTTTATATTGTTATGGATTTTGGTTTCTTGATACAAATTTAAGGTCAATCTTGTTATACTATATGTATATTTCTACCCTCCTTTCATATATCATGTATGTAATTCTTTTAAGATTGTAATATGTAATTAAAGTGCAGATTAATAGTATCTGTGATAACCAAATTTTTAGTCATATAATGTTAGTATTTTTAGGTATACAAAGATATATTTAAATTAGATAAGTAATCTTCAATCACTTCAAAGACCTACAGAATATAGCATTTAAAATATTTTAAGAACTCAGCCTTTTCTGGACAGTGAGACAGGTCTCCTCCTGGCACCACCAATCTACTTCAAGGGAATGATGAGCATTGAAGAAACTCCATAAGTAATTTCCTCTCTTTGTGGCAATGTTTAGGTTAGACACTGGACAAGAAAATGTTCTGGTATTGACTGCTTGACAATGTACTGTATAAACTGAACATGCATGTTCCATAGGAAAGTGACCTCTGAACATTGGCAGAACAAGCTGAGATGGTCCTTCAGTTTCTTGCTTTGCAGAGAAAACTGCCAGACATCCTTCAGGACATAAGGAGAGGAGATTATACCAATATAGGCAGAGTAGTCTTTCAGATTTGCTGCTTCAGTAAGGTATGCCAGAGACTCTAAACCTGTAGGCCAAAGACTGATGCCCCACCATTTTTTTCAAAGGACTTTGAGTGACTGTCCAGGCAGAAAGATGTCATCCCTAGATTTTGGAAGTTGCTTGCATTTCCTGTTTACTCAGGTAATATTATACCCTTCTGTGATATTTGATGTAGTTGAGGATTAGATAGCTATAAGTAGTTTTCTTTAGTTATTATAAAAGGTACATTAGATATAAAACTTTAGAAACACAAGATTGATAATAAAATATTAGATATTGCAGCTATAATTCTTACTTGATAGGTGTTTTGTTATATGTAATTTTGCTATGCTGAAATGGAAACCGTCCTTTTTGATTAGGCAGAAAGGGAGAAATGATGTGGGACTGCCTTTCTGTATGCTTTGAAATGAAGGGACTGTTTTGGCTTTTGATGTACATCATAGAAGTAGATGGACAAATTAGAATGTAGACAGGAGAAGGAGTCATAGACAGGTTAGAGGAGACATGATTCAGCCACCCAAGAAGAAGCATGTAATGGAATAGGGAAGCTACAACCACATGGCAGGATAGTTATTGGAAACATGTTGAATTAAGATTAAAGAGCTAGACAGCCACATGCCTGA
The DNA here is from genome assembly GCA_004025045.1 of Sigmodon hispidus. Lineage (NCBI taxonomy): Eukaryota > Metazoa > Chordata > Mammalia > Rodentia > Cricetidae > Sigmodon > Sigmodon hispidus. Next base: position 90,498 of record PVIH01007633.1, on the reverse strand, counting down.
GCTATTGGCCAACGAGCATGAAATTAATGTAAGCATTTGTGTGTTTCTTTGGGAATGTGGGATTGCTTGTCCAGTAAAGCAGCAATGGGCAGGTCCAACTGTGGGGCTAGTCCAGAACAGAAACATCTTTCTACAGGATCACAGAGCTCTGTTCCTACCAGAAACTTTGGCCTTATAAGGAATCTGCATTTATATTTCATTTAAAAAGAAATAGAGAATACATTTCTCATGAAATTCTAACCCTGTTATCACAATGCTCTATGCTTCTTACATACTACATTATAATTCAAGTACAAAAGGTAAATTATTTACCTTTCTCCTTTATTTTGTACTTTTTTCCTACATTATCTCTGTGGTAGATAAATAAGGATGTCATATTACATATATACAATATGTCATAGAAATTTTGGCTTAAATAATAATAGGACACAAATCAATACCAATAACTCAAATTCTATTATTTATTATAAAAAATTATAAGAATGAAATAGGTCAATGTGAAGTGGAAAATTAATATACCACAAAATGTAGATATTCCTAATATAGTAGACTTTAGAAGGTGCATAAAGCTCAGTGGCAGAAAACTTTCTTAGAATGATCAAAATCTTAGAGTTTATCTACTGTATAACAAAGTGTGTTATCTGGACTAACAGTCTTAACATTAAGATGGGAACTGAATATAATATTGAACTTTCTGAATTTTGATTCTCTGAATCAGAAATTTGGGGAATGAGACCCCGTGAGAACTGGCTTATTAAGTTGTAAGATGAATTAGAAATAACAAAGATCCTGTCCTTGTCAAAACTGTATTCAAATTTCTTTTATGAACAATTTTTAAAAGCAAATCCTGCTCTTTGGTTTTCTATATTAATGTATATACATGTAGAAATTTTATGAATGTCCTGCATGCAATGTTTAAAGTATGATTTAAATTAGTTGACCCAGGATGCCCTATTCTTACCTCTGAATATCCGAGAGATATGGCTGGGTTGCTCATTCTCAACCATTTCTCCAGATAATACCTGTTTGGCAAGAATATTACCAGGTCTGTTTAGTTAGCTTTTTTGAAATGATTTTTACTTATTTGTGATTTTTACTCAGAAATCATTTCTCTTCTCTTGGTTAGTGAATAGCCACTTTTTAAACTTATACTTAGAATTGACTTTGGTCTTTCTTCCCTTACTGTCTACCACTATGCAGAGGTCCCTATTGTTAGTTCTGCACATGAGAGCAAGCACACTAACAAGGCCACACATTGGAGTTTATTTAAGAGAGTGGTCCCAGGCGGGTAAAGAGACAGAGGAGCAGAACAGAAGTCAGAGGACAGAGAAGAAAAAAAGGAGTGGAAAATGCAATTGCAGCCGCTTTTAAGGGATGAGACATGCACGGGTATGTGTCATGGGTCCAGGGAGGTCTTTCTGAGTCCAGGGAGGTGTGTTATGGAATGCATCATGGGTCCATGGAGGTGCTTTTCAGTATGCATCATGGGTCCAGGGAGGTTATTTACTGCATGTGTCATAGTTTCAGGAAGTCAGCCCAAAGAGGGAGTCCTAGAAACTTACACAACAAAATGCAATAAGGAAAAACTCATCAGCTTTACAGAGCCACGTGCCTGCGACCTCTCTGTGGCACCACTGGAAGGTGCCAGTGTAAATCCTCTCATGGGACCATGTCCCTGGACATTTTGTAGTAATGGGAAAAAGCCAGGAGTGTGTGTTTGTGTGGGGATGGGGAAGCACTTACCAATTGAATGTGCTGGTGTTCGAATATTGCAGCGCTGGGCAGATGAAAGGTTGCGGCCTTGCAGTGAACCTGGGGATCATGTTTTCCTAGTTTTTGTGCTCAGGAGGGAACCTATCTGAGTCACGGCACCAAAGTTAGTTTCACATGTGAGAGCAAGCACACTAACAAGGCCACACACTGGAGTTTATTTAAGAGAGGAGTCCCAGTGGGTAAAGAGACAGAGGAGCAGAACAGAAGTCAGGGGACAGAGAAATAAAAAAAGACTAAAGCATGCACTTGCAGCCACTTTTAAGGGAAGGGCCATGCACGGGTGTGCATCATGGATCCAGGGAGGTGCTTCTGTATGCAGTGCTGCAGGGTTTGCATAGCCACACCCAGGAGCATGCCTCTGTCCAAGGTGTATCCCTTGGGCTCAGCTAGGTAATCCAGGAATCCTTACATATCACTGTTTTCTTTATTATAAATAAAACTAGGTTTATGGCAGCAGGGTTATTGTGGTCTCTGACTGCTTCCTGCTGACACAGGGGCAATGTCTGCTGTATTTGGAGATGTAGTTTTTCTTGCTTGTAGATCGAGGATGTGTCACCAGGCTGTGTATTCTGGAGCTCAGAAAACATCATGAGTTAGTGAGATAACTTTGAGAAGTGATAATATAGTGAGTGATGTACTCTGCTAATTTAGGAGATGAAAAAAGGTTTTTAAGATGGGGTAGGAAATGGTCTGTATCACCTGCATTGACTTTGTTTTTTTTTTTTTTTTTTTGGTCTTGGGAGGGGTATTTGTTTTACCTGTATTGACTTTGAAAATGCCTCTTGAAAAGCAGCAGCTGTGCAAGTGAGGAGGGTTGAGCCAAAATACCTTGGAGCTGTTTGTTGACCTTCATCTTAGAAGCAGGCTGAAATGGACAACTCAGAGATAGGGGATTTTACAGAAATGATTTATATTAGGTGGTCCACCTGGGAGACTGGAACTGACAGGTTGAAGCAAAGTGAATAGAGGTGGCTAGGGCTGTTGGCTGTATGAATTTAGGTAAAATGTTATTTGCTCTTCATTTTGACAATGGAGAGGCTAGAAATAGAATTGAGACCCCAAAGTTCTTGTTTTCAGGACTGAGAGTATGTGGCTTTTAGTGTACACAGGGAGAAGACTGTTTAAGGCCCCCTGATTGCAATGAGGGTGGTCAGCTTAGGGAAGCCTTGGCTGCATTAACTGCCATTAACTGCCTATGTTCAGACCTCAGTTGGGAGTGATCTTTGTGTAATGTCTCTCTGCCACTCGGGGTTAGGAGATATTCACTTAGACCAGCATTTCCTTGATAGAGTCTTAGACAAGGCCTGAGCTTGCCTCTATGAGGCTGAGCAAGAGCAAGGCAGTAGCTGGCCAGACAGCTTTTGTCAGCAGGCAGCATCTCTCCTGTGATATATCTTAAAAGCCAACTTTTGACTGGAGTCATCCTGATGTCTGTTGTAGAATGTTTCCCAGGCCCAAAAGGGCCTGGGAGGTTGTGACCTAGTCCTTGGTGGAGGTTTGGAACCTAGTCCATGTGGCGGCTTTTGTCTCTTAAAGAAATGAATCAGATGCTTATATTATTTTATATTGTTTGGCCTATGTCTTAAGCATATTACTAGCCAGCTCTTTTATCTTAAATCAACTCATTTTTACTATTCTACTCACCATGTGGCCTGCTGTGGCTTACCTGTATTTCTTACATGTCTATCTTCTTCAGGGGTCTGATGGTGACTAACTCCACCCTTTCCTACTTGCCTGCCCTTTGATTTTTTATTTATTTTTACAGTGTTGTGCATAGGCCAAAACAGTTCCTTTATTTTTAACATACAGAGAACATTCAACCACAGAGGTCTCTTCTCAAGGTCTAAGTTTTAGCTCCAATGTTAGGTTAAAAAACAGATCACACACTCACGGATCTAGTATGGGTTGTGCCTGTTCTTAAACTCGCCTCTAGTCTATAATCTAATATGAATTTATCTGAGAAAATTTGCCAACTTTTATTATCAGTTGCTTTTGTAGAGGGAAAACTGGATTTGTGTGGCCAGAAAGAGAAGAACAGAAAGCTAGAAAGGAAATTTTAGCATGGAGATATGAATAAAAATAGGAAAACTTTTAAGAACAGAGAGATAGAAGGGGTTTAGAGCTGATGAAAAAAGAGAAAGACAGGAAAAACTCTTTTTATTTTCCCATCGCTTGCAAAAGTGAGCCCTCGTAAAATATCAGGGTTGGTGAGACATTAAGTACTATTTTGAGTAATCTAAGGGGTAATTAAGCCATTTTGTAAAGAAAAGATAAGCTTGGTAGCATCTAGATAAAGGCTAAATGATTTTAATGCCTCCACCCTGAACCGTAAGTGTTAAGGTGGAGCTGCTGACTGGCTGGCTGGTATTATTTCCCATTGTGGAAATCTAAGGGAAGTGCATTCCCACCTGCTTGGTCATCACCAAAGCACCGCTATCCGCAGGGGAGAAGATCCATGCTAAAAGGTCCATCAACTCTTTAGCACTCTCAGTTTGACATGTCACAACCCACCCGCACATGTGCCTCTTGAGTGCTTGTCAGCCCAAGGAGGGAGTGCTAGGAACTTACACAACACAATGTGATAACAAAAAACTCATCAGCTTTTCAGAACCACATGCCTGTGACCTCTCCGTGGTGCCACTGGAAGGTGCCAGTGTAAATCCTCTCATGGGACCATGTCCCTGGACATTTTGTAGTAATGGGAAAAAGCCAGGAGTGCGTGTTTGTCTGGGGATGGGGAAGCACTTACCAATTAAATCTGCTGGTGTTTGAATACTGCAGCGCTGGGCAGATAAAAGGTTTCGGCCTTGCAGTGAACCTGGGGCTCATGTTTTCCTTGCTTTTGTGCTCAGGAGGGAACCTTTTCAAGTCACAGCACCAATGTTAGTTCGGCATGTGAGAGCAAGCACACTAACAAGGCCACACACTGGAGTTTATTTAAGAGAGGAGTCCCAGTGGGTAAAGAGACAGAGGAGCAGAACAGAAGACAGGGGACAGAGAAATAAAAAAGGACCAAAGCATGCACTTGCAGTTGCTTTTAAGGGAAGGGCTATGCACGGGTATGCGTCATGGGTCCAGGGAGGTGCTTCTGTATGCAGTGCTGCAGGTTTTGCATAGCCATGCTCAGGGGCATGCCTCTGTGCAAGATGCATCCGGCCCGAGCTGAGGGGCTCAGCTAGGGAATGTCAGGAATCCTTACACTTATACCTGTTCATGACACTACTGAAGCAGTCTGCCTTAGCATCCTTCAGCAGTGTCATTAAATAAGTGCATGTATATTTAAGTTTTAGGATCACTGCTCCAGGATATCTTTATCCAGCTCTTGCACAGTCAGCTTAATGTTAATGAGTCAAAGTTAATATGAGAAACATGACAAAATAGTTTTACTTCCTTAGACATAATGATGCACATGTGAGTAGAGAGATGTCAAGAGAAGCTAAAGAAATAAACACAATGTACAGGAGCAATACGTTCTACAAAGAGGTTAGACTGTGGGTTATGGCTGTGTCATAGTTTTATTTGTAAGACTGACACAATGTGGAATTGTCAACTTGATGCCTAGAAAGAGCTTTCACTTTCCCAGATGATGAACTACAAGCTGTAAGATGAAACAAACATTCCCCTTCCTGGTTCTTATGTCTTATCACAGCTATATAAACCCTAAGACAGTAGATAAGTTGATATAACATGGAAAGAAATATGAGAGAGGAGGTAGAGAAGCACAGTCTTATTAGAAAAGATCCAGAGAGATAAACATTAAAGGCACTTACATCTAGGAAGGCATTAATGGAGCTTGAATACACAAAGGCCCTTTTAAACTTTTCTTAATTTATCCTATAATTTCCCATAGTACTTTGGCCCAAATTCTAATTCCTTGTGTGAACTGTAATTTTAACAACCACAAAATTAGCAATATCTTAATGTCAACTGAGAAACTCACATGATGAACATCACTCATTCTTCATAAGAGTATTTAATTATTTATTTTATGATGAGAAATGGCATTTTAAACTTTCCTAATAAAAGACCTTGTCTTAGAATATTAAGACTTTATTTTTCCACTCATTTTATTTCATTCTCAAGTGACCACTAATTCACACCTTCCCTGTCTGTGTATTTCCTTACTCTTAGCTTATGTCATTAGCAGAATAGATTGCACTACAGTTTTGCTAGAAGGTGTTTATCTGAACAGGAAGACATGGATAAGATCTCAAGCCCAAAAATATCACCACTCTTAATTCAAATGTTCATGTTTGGTGATCCATGTATAGTGATTCTACAAATTGTCACCCAAAATAGGTACAAAACTCATAACAACATTCATAAATGAAAACGTTCTTCCAGATGTCAACTGTTTATAAAGTTGAGGCTGCCTGCCATCTGGGTGGGGGTGGATGGGAATGAAGCTTATGGGGACTCTGGTAATTATATAGATTGCCAGGAGATCTAAGGAAGAAGCGATCCTTAACCCAGAGGTATAAACACCCTTGATCCAAAATCTATGGTAAAATTGGGTTCAACATGTGAGATGCACAGTGTGAAGCTGCAGAGGTTTGTGGAGGATGGTTCAGAAGAAAGGAAGGGTGTAGGACCTTTCCTTTTCTGACTGTCTTATAGGGCCCAGCAAAAGAGATCATTACTTAGTAACTCAAAGCTGATACTTTATATAGTTTCATTAATATTTTAATTCATGTGCTTGTATCCAAGAACATGAGGCAAGTTTGAGACTTTTTTTTTGTGTTTTAGTGAAGAAGGAAAATTTTGACATTTTCTACCCCAAAGTTTCAACATATCACCAGGAGAGTGTTTTCATGTCATTTTGTAGTGTTCCTCTTTATGCCCATCCTTTACAGCTCAAAATTGACTTCTCACCTGGACACAAGAATGGAAGAATAGCTTGGATCTCTTAAACACTTTTATAGAATAGGATTTTCCTTTTAAAAACTACTTCTTTTTACATTTTAAAATAAAATTTAATTATATTATTTTTCCAATTTACTTTTCTACCTCCAGCTTCCTCATATGCCATATCTCATTCTCAAATTGATAACCTCTTTTTTATTAGTATCATTACATATATGATTGCTATGGGAGAATTATCCTCTAACAGGGATAAGCCCCATGGCTAATTCCTCAACACAAGGTGGTCAGCTCTATGCAGCTTTTGGTGCTATTGTTAAAGTTTAGTTTATAGAATGTTTAGTCTAAAAATAGAAACAAACTCAAGATGGACATAGAATTATATTTGTGACTGGAAAAATACAACACCTAGTGGAAATATTTGAGAGTTATTAATTAGATTTAATAGAAATGATATACTTGAATATCCTCCTGAGCAAGGTATCACAAACCCAGAAAGATAAGCAGGGGATGTTTAGTGGACTCTAAACAAAAAAGCAAAATGCAAAGCATATCCAAGCTGCAAACCACAACCACTGAACAGCTTGGGATCTGGAACAATTTGGACTGGCAACTTGGAGCCCACTCCTTTCAGAGGAACACCTGAACCAGTCTTGTTGTTGGGGTAAGGAAACTGGATCTTCTAAGAGTGAATGCTGAACTAAGCCACATTGGGACCTTGGGACCTCCTGCCCTTGCTGGGAAGGAGACAAAGATGTGGTGAAGATAGAGTGACTGGAAGGGGTGGGAGGGGGAAGGGAGCTTGAACAAGGATATACACGGATAAAAAATATGAATTTATTCATAAAACACTCTGAAAAAAATATTTACTTTTTCTTTAAAATGTAAAGCAACTTCAATAAGTAGCAGCCTATATATAAAAATCTTCTCCCTCCTTTACTAAACTAAAGTCTTAATGGGAGATAGCCATGATTATTTGCTCTTATGGTTTTTTTTTTTTGTATTTTACTAAAAAGTCTGTTGATAGCATGCAAAATAAAAACCCATGTTTTTCAGTTTTATCAACCTCCTACTTTTATTGTGCTTAAAATGTCTTCTATTGAAATAAACAACATACACAATACTCAGGTGCAAGTCTCCAAATGTATTTTGCCACCTTTTCCAAACAATACCCACAAAATCTTCTTAAATCCTATCTTGTTATCTAATGTGCTGTTGGATGTCAATTGTATGCATAAGAATAAGATGTATGTAAGAATAAGAAGTTGTGGTATTAAGCACAGCTTTTGAAAAAAAAAATGTATCTTCATGTTTGTATATTAAATCTTTAAGGGATTACACAACTCCACACAGGACATATATATGTATAGCATTCCTTCCAGACATATACAGCTGAATTTCCCTTGACCTGTTATTACACTCTTCTCATCTCAGCCACAGTGCTTTATTATAAGTTGTTAACTCCCTGCATTCATCATATGATAAGAGGAGGATTCTAAAGATTTCAAACCCTGGCTATAGTCAGCCCCACATTCAAATTATTCAGAAGAGACAGTAGCATGTCGTGTTTCTAAAAATACCATTTTGAGGTGATAAATCTTATTAACAACCTCTGGAATTAGAACATTTTCCTTAGGCCTGATTACTTAGCACAGTACAAGTCTACTCCTTACTCTAGGTCAGAAGACATGACCCCATTTAAAATGTCAGAGCTGTAATAGTTCTTAAACATCATCAGGTTTTCATTAGAGGTCACTAGATGTATTTAGTGCCCAGGTCTTTATTCACCACCACAAGGTCAGAATGCAATACTTGGTCTGTGTGATTCTACAGATGAGGATTCTGCCCATTAATTAGTGAAGTTTGAAGACTAATTGTGTTTGAATTCAATGCATCTTAATTTCCTCCAGGATTTATGTTGGTTAGATTTTTGTTAACTTAATAAACATTAGCATCATCAGGAAAGAGGGAGCCTCACTTAATACACTCACCAGATTGCTTCTAAGTCAATGTATGGGGATATTCACTTGATTAATACTGCTATGGGAGGGTGCAGCACACTGTGGGTAGTGCTATCTTTGGGTTTGTGCAGCTGGGCTGTGTAGGAAAGCAAACTGAGCAAGCCATGAAAATTAAGGCAGTAAGCAATATTCTTTCATGGTCTCAGCTCTGGATTCTGTCTCCAAGTTTCTTTGATTTCTGTAGACTCTAAATAAATGAATAAATAAATCCTCTGTTTCTTACATTAATTTTGGCCAGGACATTTATCAATCGCAGTAATTAAAATCTCACTGAGACAGTATCTGTATTAGGTTATGATAGAAAGAGTGTTGTTGAATGAGTTTCTAAGTTTATTAAGATGTTTATAGTTTATACTATGATGTTAGCTATAGAGTTGGAACCAGTAGTGAATGTCTGAAATCCTAGCACTTGATTTAACTGTGAGGTCACTCTGGTCTATGATATTGTGAGTAAATGCCAGACAATTCAGGACTACATAGCAAGACCTTGCTTTTTAAAAAAGCAAAGCAGTTGCTGGCTGATATATTCTGGTTAACTTGTGATGAAGGAATCTTCATGAACTCATAATTTGTTTGAAGAAGACATTAAAAAATCATTAAAAATGCAAACTTAAAGAGTTGAGTAATGAATTTTCTAAATAAAATAGTTTCAGGAAAAAATATATTATCATTATCAGACAGCATAAATCAGACCATAGTACTAAAAGTTACTGATTTTGAGCTAACTTAGTTTAGAATATCCGAAAATATCTTTTCTTTTTGATTAAGTATTTTTCATTTTATATTCTTGGGTCACTGACTCCTAGACATTTATTTGGCTTTAAATTCTAATACCATATTTTGGGGGGAACTTGATTCTTTAAAAATAATTTTTAAAAAAATTATTTTATTTATGAAGTGTTTTCCTACTGTACCTGTGTGCACACTACTCACAGAGGCCAGTTGATTTTTGGACTCTCTCTAACTGGAGTTACAGACAGTTCTGAGCCATGTAGGTGTTAGGAATTGAACCGAGTCACAGCACCAATGTTAGTTTTTGCATGTGGTGCGTGAATGGAAACTCAACACTGGGAGTACCACAGGAGAGTTTACTAGAGCAGCAGGCAGAGGTACAGGCAAAAGGGAGCAGAGAAAGAGGAAGAGGGAGGGGACTTGTGTGAATACTTTCTTTAAGAGGGTGGATGGGCCCATGTTTGCATAGCTACACCCAAGGGCATATTCCAGGTGAATGCAAGCCTTGGAAATCCTTACAACATTTATTTTATTCTCCTCCAGAAATTTCTACTTTTATTCTACTGTGTATTTCTAAATTTATTTATATTATATTTATATATTTCTCAATTATTCTGACATTTGAAGGCCTTATAACTTATTTGTTACTTGTAACATATGCAAGACAATATCTGGTATATGATACAATCTGTCAACTTTTCAAATGAAATAAAATTCAAATATGCTTCCAGAGGGATTAAAATAAAATGGAACCTCATTTGGTATAAATGTTCTTCTTTGGAGTGTACTAGAGGCAGCTGCATATTTAAGAATTTGCACTTTCTCAGGCTATCCCTAACTTCTAAAGAAGAGAATAATGCAGATGTTCATAAATCCCCCAGAGCACCACTACCATAAGTTGATTATTGTTTATAGTGTTGGGGATTCATTATCAGCGCCTAAATATCTAGCTGCATGGCTTATGAGTCCCATACACAGAATTTTTTTCCTTCTTTATTCTTCTAATTGAAGAAAGAGTTTAACAATTGAACTGAAATTAAAGATTTTGCTTGCTGAAATTCTCTCTTCTGACCTGCTCTAAGGATAGATTTATTTATTTTTTTCCAGATAGACTACCATTGTACAAAGGACAGTTGTCAGTTGAGAATTTAAGTTTTCATAGATGCATATGTATGTAGATGTTTTAGGGCAGAGGAATCTCCCTAGATAAAGAACTTAATTATCACTTAGAAGCTTCAATTGCCTCAATAGCAGATTGCTGTGATTGTGTATAGAATTCTGTAACCTTTTGTTTTTCTCAACATTTACTCTCAGGATAGCTAAATACATAAATGAAAATCCCTACCAATAAAAATGTTTGCTTTAATCATATGATGTCTCCTGTTTAATTAGGCTATGTAACAAAACATGCATGTGCTTGTTCCCTTAACTTTTTATTATTAGTTATAATGCTAAGTATTTCCATATGTTCTACTATTCTGACTACATTTTTTCTTGGAACATTTATTTTATTCTCCTCCAGAAATTTCTACTTTTATTCTACTGTGTATTTCTTCATGTATTTCTACATATTTCATCATGTTTATAGATGAACAATTCCAACTTGCAACATACAGTCAATGATGCTTGCTTAGACTGACAGCACACTGAATGTTTTACTGTTCTTGAAAGAGTATGTTGACATTTTAATATTCATGCATGTTTGTAGAGATGGGATCCTTGGGAGGTGATTAGGTGACAAGCGGGGTGGTTCTCATCCTATCCACTGTGTGAGAACACAGAGAGAAAGCATAGTCCACAGACCAAAGAGTGGGCCATCATGGAATGAGAATTTTTCTACACAGACCTTGGAATTGTCAATGTCCAGAACTATGAGGGATAAATGCTATTTGTTTAAACCATTTTCTCTACTGATGTCTTTTATACAGTAGCCTAAGAGACTAAAACAGGACTATACATACATGTTAACACAAACATGGGGCCTATGATGTGTAGAAATATCTCATTATTATGCAAAACCAGCATTCTAGTGAGAGCAGAAGAACCTCTTTTCAAAGTGTAACACTAGAAGTTCTAAGATTATGAGAAAAGTAAATAAATATGTATGCATTTAGCTTTCTAGAGTGACTGGGAGGGGCAGGAGGGGGAAGAGAGTTTGAACAAGGGGATATATGAATAAAAAATATGACTTTATACATAATAGTAAAAAATAAAGAAAATAAAAAATAAATTACCAAAAGAAGTTCTAAGATTACTAGTTACCTCAAAGCCTGATAATGAACATCCAAAACAGGCTGTCAGAGAAGCCAAGGAGTTTCCAGAATAACATGAAACCCAAGAGAAACATAAAGCAGATAGAAATATAATTTAGACTGAAATAGATTATGCAATAAAAAGCCCAATGTGAAAACAGAAACTCCAAGGAGAGTCTGTTACCAAGCAGCGAATCAAATGATGTGTTTCCTACTGACTACACTGGGACAGATGGTTCTGGCTTATTTTCTATGGAGGCCAAAATATTTCATCTGAAGAATGAACTACATGCATGAGTGATACAAGTCTGACAATGTCTGAAATATGCATAAAGGATGGCTTCTGCCTAGCTTGGCTTATGAGACTCTCCCAGGACAACCTATCTTGCCCATGCTACCAAACCTGGGAAAATGAAGTTAGTAAATGTCATTTGTTATGGCATCTAAGTCTGTGGAAGAAGAGCTCTGTGACTTAGTACGCCTTTCCCTCCTTACTGCCTGTGACTAGGTTCACAATATTACCTTGAGGATTTAGCATCTCACACGTAAGGAAAATCAATCATTTACCATTCAGGAAACACCGGCTATGCTATCTTCCCGGGGCTGAGCTTCACCTACCAGTAGGATTTACAATTGAAATAGGTTTTCAATCTAAACAGGAGTACAATGTGGACAAGTGCACAAGCCTAGAGAGATTTTCTCCAGGGAGAGAAGATATATTTGTGAGTATTTATCAGTGACTTTCACTGGACATCCTAAAAATCCTGCAGAAATTGGTGTCTGGACCAAGAAGACAGAAATCCTCCTGACATGGCAGTATGTATATGCTCAGTATGCTCTGAGATGACACAGGCAAATTGTGAGATTTAGGCCAGGAAACAGAAAGTCTTTCCTGATGGCCTGCATAATGGAAAGACAGAGATATGTGGGAATAGATTATCAGAGGGTTCAGGGGATGAGAACAGAGAGGCTCAGCAGGGGGTAATTTCACACCACAGAGAACACTGGCAACATTTTCATATTTGTTTCTGCCTGTCACAAATGGGAGCAAGAAAGAAACACCACCAACATGTGATGGTCAGAGGCAGACACTCTGCTAGATCTCCTTCAAAGGAAGACTTCTCCAGTTCCAAGGATCAATAAAGGTTAAGAAACCTTGGCCTGAATAAAGAGCTCCCACCATTTAGAGTTCATTTAAATAAAGGCATATTTGAGGTTCTTAAGGCAAACAACTACTTGGAGGCTTTCTGTAGCTCCTTAATTCACCTAACAGCTTCACAAAGTAAAACCACCCTCCTGAAGATGAAGGGCTGCTTTTCTACCCAAATAAGCATGCTATAGGAATTGCACCCCCCCATGCTTTCCTTTCACTTTTCTGTCCTGAGTCCAATGTTTGTTTTAGGAGCCAGATCAAATCCCCTTTATCCTAAAAGCCTCAGTGGACAGTAAAAGTGTTCCTTGTTGTCTAGCCTTTTTTAATCATAGAAGACAGTTTAGATTTGACAGCAATGTCTACATCCTCTAACAGGCATTTATTATACATAGACTCACTGTATTTATGTGACAGGTCAGTTAACTAGTAAAGTCCTTTATGGATGGGTTATTGCTTCTTATTGACTTGGAAACACACAACCTATTATTGTTATGCACAAAGAAAGAGCTCCATACATGTCTATTCACCATATCTTCAAATCACATGGATACTCACACATTAGAGGACTTTAGGTGCCCATTTCCTTCTCAGAAAGATGTGTTCAAAGGCTATATGGAATAATTCTTGTTTACAATGACTTACATACTACAAAGCCACAGTAGACTCTGATTTCTGGTCTTCATAAAATGAGAAATCAGCATGACTTATTAGAATAAGAAGAATTATTTAAGGTCATTCTATATCATTGGTGATAAACGGAACAATAAAATATCATAATGAAGAGAAATAGTTGTATAAGAGTGAAAGGTAATATTATTAGTCAGGTTTATGAGCTCTATAGATGAGTATTCCAAAGAAAGTGGCAAAAGTTCCATCAATTAAATTGTGTTCACATAAATTTCTCTTAAAACTGACTAAATTACTTCTGGAAAAGGGCTACAGGGAACATAACTTTATTAGTTCATGGGGAGGCAGAATTTGATAATCTGGTGAATACTTTTCAGCTTCTAATTTGAGTTTCCTATAGAAACCATTAGGAACAGCTAGAAATGGTTTGAGCATCACCAAGAGGCTGACAAGGTAGCCCATGGCCAGTAATGAGAAAAGTAAATATGCTTTCTGGTTCCATCCACTTTAAATGGGCTTTGATAAATTATTTTGTGGCGAGCTGCTTTCTGGCCTGCAGAATGACAAGTCACCACATGCATGATTCTTCTTGGATCACACTTTATTGGAGTACTGCTCAGTTGAGAATGGTGGAAAGAAGACCCCGAGCCTGAAATGCAGCCTGCTTTTATAGGGAAGCCGGCATGCGTGATTGGTGCCCAATGTAATACCTCATTAGCATATAGCTGGTGATAGGTCCAAAGTAATACCTCATTAGCATATTCAGGGATCACATCGGATAGGCCACTACTCAACGCGTAATTTGCATAAGTGACACAGATGCAATAGAATGTTCCAGCAAGTTGTACAAGGGCCAACCACACTCTACATCTCCCCCTTTTTGTTTTTCTAATGGCACAGACAGGATATAGCCCATACAGGTGTTCACTTCATGATGTGCCCACCACTCGAAGGCTGTTTCCTGCTGCCAGGATCCCTGAGATGCCTTCCTGTGTACAAGGCCAGTGAGGACAGCAGGGTGCAAAGGCCGTCTCAGAGGAGAATGATTCCCTATAGAGGTGCAATGGCAGCTAAAGCCTCTCTGTGCAAGGGCAATCATTATAAGTCACTAAGGGCAGAAAGCCAGGCTGCGGGGGAGTGTCCTGCATCAACAGCCAAGAGTGCCTGAGTGAGTAGGACCTTTTCATGACACACTCTGATGCGAATACGGCAAACCAGCCAGAGGCAAAAAGCAACCCCAAATAAACAGCAGGCTGCAAAGATACCCACTCCCACCCACTCCTTGAAAAAGGAAAGGGCAGAAGTGAGCCAAGAAGTAAAATTCCCAAGTGTAACAGGCTCCAATCTTGTAGCATTCAAATGTGCGATCTGGAACTTTTGCTTGAGGATTATCTTTTTGGCCTCCATAGATCAATTCCCACTTTCCGCCTGAATCAGGGGGAAGATGGTCAGGAGTATCCATATCAGCATCATCCTTAGAGTCGTCAATCTTGATGGCACCCAGACTGGCTCCTGATTCTGTGGAGAAACACATAAAGATTCCCTGGATCAAACGATAACGTGATCCGGGCCTCGCCATTGATTAGAAAGCACATCCTTCCACAAAACTTTGCCTTGATTGTTGGGTTCTGACATCATATGACGTTTGGCTATGGTTTCATTTTTATCATTTAAGTTTAGAAAATTTATAGTGAATAAAGCAAAAGAGAGCCTTTGTTTGGGGGTGCAATTCTCTGCTATTCCCCCTTTTTGTTTTTTCAGGAAGTCCTTGAGCGTACGATGTGCACCCTCTATTATCCCTTGCCCTTGTGGATTATAGGGCAGGCCTGTGATATGTTTCACTTGCATTTTGTGACAAAATGAGGGAAAAACTCTTAGATGCATAGGCTGGCCTGTTGTCTGTTTTCAGTGTATCAGGCTTGCCTCAAGTGGCCCAAGCTTCAAGGCAGTGAGTAATGACACTGTGAACTCTTTCCCCAGAAAGAGGTGTAGCATGCATTACCCCAGAACATGTATCAATGAAGACATGCACATACTGAAGCTTTCCAAAGGATGGAACATGGGTAACATCCATCTGCCAAATTTCAAGTGGAAAAATGCCTCTGGGATTAACCTCTATTTTCTGAGCAGGCAAGAATTGCACACAAGCAGAACAGCTTTTCACAATATTCCTAGCTATTTCCCTAGAAATTTTAAATTTAGTTCTTAAAACAGCAGATGAAACATAGTGCAAGCTATGAAACTCTCACACTTGTGTTTCAGAGTCCAATGCCACAAAAGTGTGTGTTGCCAGATCAACTTGTTCATTGGCTTTTGCCATGGGACAAGATAACAAAGAGTGAGCTCGGATATGGGTAATATAAAAGGGATTGGATTGATGCAAAATCTCAACTCTTATTCCTGCTAAAAGTGAGGCTACCATACTAGAGGGTTTAATATAGGAAACTATTTCTAAATTTTTAACAGCATTCACCACATATGATGAATCAGATACCAAATTATTTGGGGAACAATTGGACAGCACTCAACAGTTACAGGTGAGCCTCCTTGCACCATGTAGGCTCCTTTCCCAGTCTTAGACCCATCCATGTAGATGGTTAAGGCATTCCTCAATGGTTTCTCCCTCGTAATCTGAGGGAACACCACAGGATGCTGAACGAGGAATCTTAAAAGTTCACTCTTGGGCAAATGATTATCAATTGTACCAGAAAAGGCACAAACCAATATAGCCCATTCTGAGATAGTAGCAGCCAATATCTCTACTTGTTCTTTTGTATAAGGGACTATAAGTTGTTCAGGTGTCTTGGCAAAAGATTTAATAGATTGTTTAATGCCTAATAATGCAACCTCAGCTGTCATGGATGGATAGTGGGACAAGGTTCTCATCCCTGTAGATTTAGTATGAATCCACAGTAAAGGCCCTTCTTGCCAAAGAACACCAGTTGGAAAGCCTAAAGTGGGGAGGATACACATCCAAATGGGCTTGGATTCATCACAGCACACCAACTGTGCCCTAGTAATTGCTTGCTCTACCTTTTGAAGTGCTATCTGAGCCTCTGAAAGGTCTTTAATAGCTTTCTTGCTCATAGGCTGCAGCCACCTCTTCTAGATCTTCCTCCTCCTCAAATTCAGTCAGGAATCATTTCCAATGTAAATACTGCCCAGGATTGAGACATGATTTTGCTAAGCTACTCCAGTCAGTAGGCGTCATGGCAGATCTCCTCAGTGCCTCAACCTGTGCTATTGTAAAAGATGCAGTGGTGCCATAAGTGCAGACATACTCTGCCAGGGATTTCACTGTCTTAAAAATCTAAAAGCTCGTGATACCTTTGCCCCTGGTTATCTTGAAAAACTGGAAAAGCCAGCAGCACGCTAGGACGCAGCTCACGCTGGACTCTCTTCCACACTTTTGTGTTGTCTGGTGGCTTAGAACAGATGCCTTCACCAGGCTTGCAATACGGAGGGGGGGAAATAGGCTCAGTAGGGGAAACAAATCGTAATTGCTGACTCCACCCCTCTTGGATGCTTTTAACCCATCTATCTCTCCCATTGCTAGCAAGCAGAGTGGACTCAGAAAAACCTTAATAAAGCAGCTCCTTAAGAGCCAAAAAAAAATTGGACATGAGGTTGAAAACCCCATCCTTGTATAACCTTTAATTGCTACCTTGATTTAATGCTCACACCATTACTCTTCAACAGCTCTTTCAAAGCTGTGGCAATCGGGTGAGAGAAACTTACACCCATATCCTTGCCTATTTAAAACCCTTTATATCCTAAACAACCCCAAACTACCAACGGGTTAGATCCACTCATCAGCAGATGCCTCGTTCTCTGCTTTTTTCTACAAGCAGTGCTTTCCTGCTTAACCCAGGTCCCACTATTTTCCTGTGAGACTTGCCGGTTAACCCTCCTGAATACTGCTGTTCTGAATCTCCTTCAGATTCTTCTGCAGCAACCTCACCGACAGTCTGCTACGTGTGTTGAGTTCTGAATCGGTCTTCTCTGCGGGGTGCGAAGGTTCCCGGGTTTCGGCACCACTTGTGGAGAGCCACTTTCTGGCCTGCAGAATGACGAGTCACCACACGCACAATTCTTCTTGGATCACACTTTATTGGAGTACTGTTCAGTTGAGAATGGTGGAAAGAAGATCCAGAGCCTGAAATGCAGCCTGCTTATATAGGGAAGCCGGGATGCATGATTGGTGCTCAATGTAATACCTCATTAGCATATAGGTCCAAAGTAATACCTCATTAGCATATTCAAGGATCACATCGGATAGGTCACTACTCGATGCCTAATTTGCATAAGCGGCACAGATGCAATAGAATGTTCCAGCAAGTTGTGCAAGGGCCAACCATGCCCTACATTATTTAACTCTCTGTGCCTCAGTTTCCCATTATTAGAAATGAGACTATAATAGTGAGAGACACTAAATTGGTTTATCTAGAGCAGGGCCTGACACAAATGACCTAGAGTATTTGGTTTATATAAGCACACATGGCCATCATTAGAGGTAAAGCTAATCCCATGGGTCTGCATCACACATGGCTTGATGGGTATTTCTGCCTTTAGAATATTTAAATGAAAGAGAAATATTTAAATGAAAACCACTATGTATGGTTTTACTCTGCATTATAGAAAACAACTTAATATTAGTAATCTAGGGGTCAATTACTGAGACATATAAAAAAATTGAATCATGTGACAATCAGTCAGGTAAGAATGTCTGTTTTCCTCCTGTGACAATCAATTATTTAATGTTGTACTTCCAACTTTGTATAAAAAAGTTCATGGGAAAATCTGAACATGTCAAATTTTATTTCTTAACACAGAGGCTCAGAAGCTGAGGATTTGTAAACATTAATTCTCTGAAAATGCATCAAAAACCTTGTTGTTAATAAAAGGTGATAATTTTTGTAAAAAAAAATTTACCCATTCTGTTTTAAAAATAAGTTTAATATGACCTTTTATTAAAATTGTAAAAATAATTCATTTGTAGAGTAGGAATAAAATGATGATTTGAAGTGGTCATTAAGAAATGTTTTTGAAACCAAGTACTACATAAAACAAGCTTGAAATCAACTCTTGATGTTCTGTCCTTTTTAAAAAGTACACAACCTTGAAGCTTCATGGTTTCTCCATCTGCACTATGAATGTCTCACAATTTATAAAAGACATCTTACTTTCATGCTTTAGTTTTGCTAATTAAATAATGCCATGGTGATTTTATCAGTCATGACATGCTATGGGGGAAAGCCAGAGGCTGGATGATGCGGACTCTCATGGAAAGTTCCACTCTGAAACATTCTTGTAGCCAGGTCCCATGGAAGATTAATAACATTCATTTTTTTTTCGTTCTGATATTTCTTGGTCCATACCCATAAAAACTTTCTGTTTTTATTCATATTTTTCAGCTCTCAATGTTTTTAAATTGAAATTAGATTTTTTATACAAATTCTAGTCACACCTTTCCCTCCCCCAGATGCTCACAGATTCTCATCATAACCTGATGCACCACATACATTCTTTCTTTTTCTTTTTCATCAGAAAAGAGGAATTTAAATAAAAGAGGGGGGCAATACAAAACAGAGGGTGACAATTCTATAGCTCTCAATGGTCTTCATTAGTTCTGGGTGATGTGGAAATACATCCACGTTTGATAAGATGGGAAAAGATTTTTACCAACCCCATAAGTGATAGAGGACTGATCTCTAAAATATATAAAGAACTCAAGAAACTAGAGCCCAAAACCTTGAGTAACCCAATCAAAAAATGGGGTTCAGAACTAAACAGGGTATTCTCAGCAGAAGAATTACAAATGGATGAAAGGCACTTGAAAAAGTGCTCAACATCTTTTTTTTAAGTAAAACAGTTTTTTGATAACATAATTAAAATAAAAATAACTACTAACTAGCAATTACATAGTTATATATGTATAAACTAGTAACCTAGTAAGTAATTTTTATATCTACTAACCAATGGCTTCTATAAGAAACAAAAATGTTGTTCAAAAGTTCCATGGTGAATAGAATAGAGAGAATGTTCTTCTTTTATTTTTTATTTTTTGGACAGTTTTGGGACAGCACAATCATACAGAAACTGCAGCCTTCTATTCAGTGTCTGTATTCTCAAGGGTTCATTTGTTTTAATCCTCAAAAGTCACACTCTTTCATCTTCTTTAATATTTTATAAAGGCTTCTAAGATTGGTTTTTATAACAGAATAAGATATCTGCATAAAGAAAATTGTGTGTCTGGGTGAAGAGAAAAATGTATATATCTCTCTTCTTAGGAAGAAGAACTACAGAAACACATTCAGGAGAGTCAAGCACTGACGAAGCTGGGGGACCATATTTTACAAACCCAGTATGTTTTTTCTTCAGTGTTTTTGGTGATTTAAAAGTATTAGCTGGTGAAGAATGCATAAATTTAAATTCTTAATCCACCGCTACTCTCATTTCCATTCCCAACTGGATAGAAGTCAGAATAAATTTGGTTACACGATTCCTCCAATGTCATCCTCCCCTTGAGGATGGACAAGAACACCTGTGAGCCCTGATCAGTTGAACAGGCTGCAGGTTCCCCAAACGCTGCAGCTTTTTGCGGGAGAGGGGTCTATTTTGCTCACAGCCTGTCAAGGTTTCAACATTTAGAGATCATAGTTGAAATCACAGGAGTGCTGATGTCAGAAAGAAAGCATTCTTCTGCAGCATCTCCATCCCATAGTGACATGTGGGGAAGGTGTGTGTTTGTGAGGCAATTATAAGATCTTCCCAGTTGTTGGGCTGCACGGCTCATGTCTGCTGTCACCAGAAGTAGGTCCTTGAGAAGGAGGAAGGAGTAAAAACTCATGAAAACATGGTAAAAAAAAGTTTCTTTCAGGTTCCTCATGGCATACACAAGGAAAGTCCCTCAGTTGACCTCAGCGAAACTGATAGACCTCACCAGGAATATGGTGAGCATTGCATCCACGTGCTGCCAGCTCAGTAAGGGTAAATGGTCTGCCTGTGGTAAAGGGGCAGTGAGTATCCTCTCTCTTTTCTGCTTTCTTTGACTTGAAGTGGTTCCATATATTCATCCTAGAAGTAATAGTGGAAACTCGTGTGGAGAAGGTGTTGCTTGGTTTGTTCATTGAGTTCAGAATGAGGGGTTTGTGGTAGTGCTATCTTTCAGTGGTTTGCATTTGAGGAGGCTTTCTGTCCTTATAAAATGCCTTTCAATAATTGCTTCAATGTCAATGAGTTACATTCAGTCTAAAATATAGAGACTGGCTGACTGGATTTCAAAAGGAGCCCGCTTGAGGTTGTTTGTAAGGCTCCCTTAACATATGAGAGCTTGAAGAGACTGAGAATGAAGCTCTGAGGTGTTCCATGCAAATAGAACCAAGAGAGTGCAAGCACAGTGCTTAGACAAACAAGCCCTTATTTCCCTCTTAGAAGATGTCTCTTCCATGTATGATGTATGATGTGAAGGAGATGTTGTACAGTGTATCTGAAGCCAGGTAAATTTTCCTGAGTGTCATAGAGAAGCTTCCAGTTGGAGGAATAGGTTGAGTACAGTCAGGGAGACCTGAAGTACCTGAGAGTGAGGGGTTGGGTGGGGTGAAGGTGCAGGAGGGTCGGAGAAGACTGAGAGCCCAGTCAGCTTTTAGTCCTGTATGGGAGAGATAGCCTTCTCTTCCTCGGCCCCCAAGTTTGTGTAGAAGTGGGATCAGTGATGACAGGACAGGATGGGGCTTTCTCGCTTATATACTAGATATATTTGATTATTTGAACAGCCTCACAATTATAGTATATGGAAATAATTACAAGAAAAGGAAAGCTTGTACTATTTGGGAACTCTTCATTTGGTAGTTTCTGTAATGGTTCTTTTTCTTTTTTTTATTATGAATAAAGTCAAATTTTCTATCCATGTATATCTTTATTCAAGGTTCATTCCGCCTCCCATCCCCTCCAGTCACTCTCCCTTCTCCCCACCTCCCCATCTCTTCCCTTGAAAGGGCAGAAGATCCCAAGGTCCCAATATTGCTCAGTTAAGCATCCACTCTTGGAAGATCCACTTTCCTCACCCCAACATCAAGACTCAGTCAGGTGTTCCTCTAGAGAGAGTGGGATCCAAGGTACCAGTCCAAGGTGTTTCAGATCCCAAGCTGTTCAGTGGTTGTGATTTGCAGCTTGGACATGCTTTGCTTTTTGTCTTTTTGTTTAGAGTCCTCTAATGAGTGAGTACATCCCCTGCTTATCTTTCTGGGTTTGTGATACCTCGCTCAGGAGGATATTCTCCAAATCCATCCATCTGCCTGGAAATTTTAGGATCTCATTTTTTCTTAGTACTGAATAGTACTCCATTGTGTAGATGTACCACAGTTTGTTAATCCATTCTTCAGTTGTGGGACATCTAGGTTGTTTCCAGGTTCTTGCTATTACAAATAATGTTGCTGTGAACATAGTTAAGCTAATGCCTTTGGAGTGTGAATGTGCATCTTTAGAGTATACACCCAGAAGTGGTATTGCTGGATCCTTGAGAAGATTGATTCCCAGTTTTCTGAGAAACGTGCATACTGCATCCCACAGTGGCTGAATAAGCTTACACTCCCACCAACAATGGAGGAGTATTCCCCTTGCTCTGTACTCTCTCCAGCATAAGCTGTCATCTGTGTCTTTTATCTTAGCCAATCTGACAGGTGTCAGGAACTATACGATATTTGGTTTGATTTGCATTTCTCTGATGGCTAAAGATGTTGAGCACTTTTTCAAGTGCCTTTCATCCATTTGTAATTCTTCTGCTGAGAATTCTCATTTTAGTTCTGAACCCCATTTTTTGATTGGGTTATTCAAGGATTTGGGCTCTAGTTTATTGAGTTCTTTATATATTTTAGAGATCAGTCCTCTATCACTTGTAGGGTTGGTAAAAATCTTTTTCCATACTATAGGCTGCAGTTTTATCCTATTGACAGTATCCATGGCTTTAGAGAAGCTTCTCTCTTTCAGGAGGTCCCACTTATTGATGGTTGTTCTTAGTGTCTGTGCCACTGGTGTTATATTTAGGCAGTAGACACCTGTGACAATTTGTAGAAGTGTATTTCCTATTTTCTTTTCTATCAAGTTCAATGTGACTGGGTTTATGTTGAGGTCTTTGATCCACTTGCATTTGAATTTTGTGCAAGGTAATAGACTTGATCTGTTTGTATTTTTCTATACATCAGCTATGCCAACACCATTTGTTAAATATACTATCTTTTTTTCATTGAATATTTTAGGCCTCTCTGTTGAAGGTCAGGTGTTCATAGGTTTTTGAATTAATGCCTGGATCCTCAGTTCAATTCCATTGATCCACAAGTCTGTTTTTATGCCAGTATCAGGCTGTTTTTATTACTGTAGCTCTATAGTGTAACTTGAAGTCAGGAATGGCAATGCCTCCTGAGGTTGAGCAAAATTGTTTTGGCAATCCTGGCTTTCCTGGATTTTCCTGCTATTCCAAATGAAGTTGAGCATTGTTCTTTCAAGGTCCATAAAATATTGTGTTGTGATTTTGATAGGCAGTGCATTGAATCTGTAGATTGCTTTTGGTAGAATTGCCATTTTTACTATATTGATCCTACCTATCCAGGAACATGGGAGAACTTTCCATTTTCTGATCTCCTCTTCAATTTCTTTCTTCAGGTATTTAATATTTTTGTCAAATAGACATGTTATTTCTTTGGTTATAGTTACTCCAAGGTGTTTAATGCTATTTGCATAAACATAAAGGGTAATGTTTCTCATTTCTTTTTCAGCTTATTTATCTTTATTGTATAGGAGAACTACTGATTTCTTGGAGTTAATCTTGTATCCTGCTACATTGCTGAAGGTGTTTATCAGTTGTAAAAGTTTCCTAGTAGAATTTTGTGGGTCATTTACATATACAATCATATCATCTGTAACTTGAGATAGTTTCACTTCTTCTTTTCCAATTTATATCCACTTAATCTCCTTATGTTCTCTAATTGCTTTAACTAAAACTTTGAGAACTATATTTAATAGATAGGGGGAGAGAGGACATCTTATCTAGTTCCAGATTTTAGTGGGATTGCTTTGAGTTTTTCTCCAATAAGTTTGATGTTGGCTGTCAGCTTCTTATAAATTGCCTTTATTATATTGAGATATTTCACCTGTATTCCTGATCCCTCCAGAGCTTTTATCATAAAGATTGTTGGATTATTTTCAAAGACTTTTTCAGCATCTAAGGATATGATCATGTAGGTTTTTTTTTTTTTTTTTTTTAGTTTGTTTACCTAATGGGTGAGGTTTATGGTTTTTCATATGTTGAATCACCCCTGCATTTTTGGACAAAGCCTACTTGATCATGGTTGATGATATTTTTTATATATTGTTGAATATGGTTTGCCAAAATTTTGTTGAGAATTTTAGCATCAATATTTATGAGGAAAATTGTTCTGTAATTCTCCGTTGTGGTGTCTTTGTGTAGCTTGGGTATAAGGGTAATTGGAGCCTCATAAAAAGAATTTGGCAATATTCCTTCTGTTTCTACTGTGTGAAATAGTTTGAGGAGTAATGGTAGTAATTCTTCTTTGAATGCCTAGTAAAATTCTGTAATTCTGTAGTGAAACCACCTGGACCTATTATTATTATTATTATTATTATTATTATTATTTTAGGTGCTTAATGACAGCTTCAACCTTTCAGGGTTAAAGGTCTGTTTAGGTAATTTATCTGGTCTTAATTTAATTTTGGTAAATGGTACCTGTCCAAAAAGTTGTTCATTTCTTCTAGGTTTTCCATTTTTGTGGAATATAGATTTTCAAAATATGATCTGATAGTTCTCTGGATTTCCTGGGAGTCTGTTTTTATGTCTCCCTTTTCATTTCTGATTTTGTTGATTTGGATATTCTCTCTCTTCTCTTTGATTCATTGATTCTTTGTATTGTTCTTTTTGTTTCAGTTGTATTGAGTTCAGTTTTTAGTTTGATTATTTCCTGCCATCTACTCCTTCTAGGTGAGTTTTGTTCTAAGGCTTTCAGTTGTGCTGTTAGTTTCCTTGTGTGGGATTTCTCTTGAACTTTCATATAGGCATCTAGCACTATGAATTTTCCTCTTAAGACTGCTTTCATTGTGTCCCACAATTTCGGGTACTTTGTGGATTCATTTTCTTTTTTTTTTTTTTTAAACTTTATTTATTTATTTGCCTTGGTGTTTGCCTGGAACTGGAACTACAGACAGTTGTTAGCTGCCATGTGGGTGCTGGGAATCGAACCCGGGTCCTCTGGAAGAGCAGATGGTGCTCTTAACCGCTGAGCCATCTCTCCAGCCCCTGTGGATTCATTTTCATTAAATTCTAGGAAGAGTTTGATTTTTTTTCTTAATTTCTTCCTTGACCCAGAGGTGGTTCAGCTGAGTGATGTTTAGTTTCCATGAGTTTGATTTTTGATGTTTGTTGAACAGTGACTTTAGGCCCTGGTGGTGTGATATGATACAAGGGATTATTTTCATTTTTTTGTATCTGTTAATATTTGCTTTATGATAAATTATGTGGCCAGTTATAGAGAACGTTCCATGAATAGCTGAGAAATATGTATATTTCTTTGCATTTGAGTGGAAGCTTCTGTAAATATCTATTAAGTCCATTTGCATCATAACCTCTGTTAGATTCTTATTTCTCTGTTGAGTCTCTGTCTGGTTGACCTGTCCAAGGGTGAAAGTAGAGTACTGATGTCTCCCACTTTTTGAGTGTGGGAATTGCTGTGGGATTTGAGCTTTAGCAGTGTTTCTTTTACATAGATATATGCCGTTATATTAGGGGCATAAATATTCAGGATTGAAATTTTCTCTTGACAAATTTTTCCTGTGATAAATAAATAATGACCATTTTGGTCCCTTTTAATGGCTTTTAGCTTAAAGTCTATTTTGTTAGATATTAGGATGACAACTCCAGCTTGTTTCTTAGGACAATTTGATTGGAAAAGGTTTTCCCAATCCTTTACTCTGAGCCTGTGTCTGTCTTTGTGGTTGATGTGTGTTTCTTGTATGTAGCAGAAGGATGGCTTCTGTTATTGTTTCCATTTTATTAGTGTGTGTCTTTTTAGAAGTGAGTTGAGTCCATTGATATTAAGGAATATTAGTGACCACTGATTGATATTTCCTGCTATTTTGGTGGAAGCTTTTATGTATTTCTTTTCTCTGGGCTCTTCTTCTTTGGGATTATTGATTTTATGTGGTTTCATGGGTGTATCTGGTATCCTTAGGGTGGAGTTTTCCATCTAATGCTTTCTGGAGGGCCTGATTGGTAGATAGATATTGTTTCAGTTTGACTTTGTCATGAAATATCTTGTTTACTCCATCTATGGTGATTGATAATTTTGCTGAGTATAATAGTTTAGCTTGGCAACCATGTACTTTTAGTGTCTGTATAACTTCTGACCAAGTCCTTCCTGCTTTCATCATTTCCTTTGAGTCGTCAGGAGTTATTCTGATGGGTCTGCCTTTATAAGTTAGTTAGGCCTTTTCTTTTGCAGCTTTTAAATTTTTTTTTTGTTTCTGTATGTTTTGTGACTTGATTATCATGTGGCTAGTAGACTTTTTTGGGGGTCATATCTATTTGGTGTTCTGTAAGCTTCTTAAATCTTTATAGGCATTTCCTTCTTCAAGTTAGGAAAGTTTTCTTCTATGATTTTATTGAATACATTATCTGTGCCCTTGAGCTGGTATTCTTCTTTTTCTTCTATTCCTCTTATTCTCAAGTTAGGTCTTTTCTTGCTGTCCCAGAAATCCTGAACATTTTGTGTTATGGCTTTTTTGGTTTTAGTATTTTCTTTGACTGATTTATCTATTTCTTCTACTAAGTCTTCCACTCCAGAGATTCTCTCTTCCATCTCTTGGATTTTGTTGGTTAGGCTTGTATCTGTAGTTCCAGCTCTTTTCTTCAGATTTTCTATCTCCATTTTTGCCTCATTTTGTGTCTTTTTTATTGCTTCTATTGTAGTTTTTAGTTTTTGGAATGTTTTTTCACTTTTTGGTTTACCTTTTCTTGGTTTTCTTTCAAGGACTTGTTTATCTCTTCCAATTTTTTTACATCTTCTTTGAAGGCTTCAATAATCTTCATAACATGTTTTTGGTGTTGTTTCTTTCTGTTCCCCTTCATTTCTCTGTTCAGGTCTTGAAGTTGTAGAACCACTAGTTTCTTCTGGAGTTGCCTTTTTGTTCTTTATATTTTTGCATGTAATTTTGCACTGGCGTCTGCCCATGGCTTCTGTGGTTCTTGATTAGGCTGCTCCTAGTCTGTTGTTGCTAGAGGGCTCGTGTGTTGTAGTATGTTTTTTTTTGCCTGTTTGGGTCTGGAGATTTGTGACTTGGCACGCGTGTGGTGTCGGCGGTGTGGAGCCTGGTTTGTGTGTTTGTAGCTTTTGTCTTTTAAAAGAAATGAATTATATGTTTATATATTTTATATTGTTTGGCCTATATTTTAAGCACATTATTATTTAGTTTTTCTTAAAATTAATTTATTTTTATGAATTTATTTACTACGTGGCTTGTAGCCCGTGGCTCACTTGAATTTTTATATGTTTTTTTTGGGGGGGACAGATGGCGACTAGTAAACTTTATTTTTTTTTTATTTGGCTGTTTTTGATTTTTTATTTACTTTTATGGTGTTTTGTATGGGTCTAAACAGTTTTTATTTATATCATATAGAGAACATTTTATTATATTTTTTTTGTCTAATTAAAAAGGAAGGTTTTAATTTTTATATAGTAAAATTATATACAACAGAACAGTTTTTAAGTAAGAATTATAGTCACAATATTTAGTCTATTTGTATTTTAAAATTAAAGAGAATATTTTATTATTTATTTTATTATTGTGAGTCTAAAGTTTTATACTAATATATTTTTTAAACTAAAAAGAACTATATCTATAATTATTAAACTTTTAACTATATTAAAGACTATAGAAGGATATAATATTATGTAAATAAACAGGAAGTGTAAGCAACTTTTAAAGTCTAGAAAATGACAGAGATGACATTTATCTGTCTGGACAGTTATTTAAAGTTTTTTTGTAACGTTGGGGCATCTATTTTTAGTCATTAGGCCCAAAGTCTCTGGCAAATCTTTTAGTGATGTAAGAAATTGGACATAGTCTATTAGTTGTTTTTTTTTGTGTCTTGAAGAATGTCTGGCAATGTTTTTTGTAAAGCAGGAACCTGAAGGACTATCTTGGCTTGTTTTGTCTACATTTAGAGGTCACTTTTTTATGGAACCTGTATGTTTAGTTTATATAGCATATTATAAAGCAGTCAATATTAGAATAGTTTTTTGTCTGGTGGCTAACTGTTGCCACAAAGTAAATTTTATATGAAGTTTTTTTAATGTCTATTTTTTTTTTGAAATACATTGATGTTGTTAGGAACAGAATTGTCTTATTGTCTAGAAAAGTCTAAGTTTTTAAAATATCTTAAATGTCATATTTTGTATGTTTTTGAAGTGTTTGAAGACTACTTATTTAATTGAAATATATTTTTGCATACCTATAAAAACTTAACTAACATGACTATAAGTTTGTTTATCACAGATGACTATTAATCTACATTTTTTAATTATATATTACAATTTTAAATGAGTTACATCAGCATCATATCTTAATCAAGAGTAGAAAAATATAAACAGCATAACAAAATTGACCTTAAGTTTGTATCAATGTATCAAAATTTACATATCTTTTTTAACCATTTTTATATCTTTTTTTATTTTTTTTAAGAAATTGATTATGACCATTAACCATTTATAATGAAAACAAACATTAATAAGTAATATTTTTGGGAAATTGGACGAAGCTCTTTTTTTTTATTATTTTTTGTTGTCAAAGGGCAATGATGTCATGGGGTTTTGAAGCTGGATCATCTCAATTGGCTTCTTGGAAGCTGAGAATGTTCATTTAGGTGGCCTTGGCAAATGGAACCACATTTGCCTAGAACCAATTTACAGGTTTTGATCTTTTGTGGAGACAAAAGCAGAAACTCTTTTCCCAAGTAACATATTCTTATAAACAGATTTTAAAGTCAAGACATCTTTAAAGTATATGTATTTAGCAGCCCCAGCAATCAACTATGTTTTTGCAGTCAGCTCATTTAAAGTAAAAAAATCAAAAGAAAACAAAACAAACATAATCTAGACTCTCTGTTTATTTGCCATCTTTACATGGCCTTTCTTAAAAATCTTTATTTTTATTTTTCTTTCTTAAAGGGTTTTCTAAAAACGGGAGAGGCATTGCTTCCCGGGCAGCGCGGCGGCGGCGGCGGTGGCGGTGACGGCAAAAAAAGAGGCAGTCCTTCCGGCTCCAGCACGCGGCGGCTCCGTAAGGCAGTGACTGGCTCTTTTACTCGTGATTCTAACAAAATAAATCTTATTTAAAACATAACAATTAGTAACGAGTTTATTCCGCAATACTCGTGTGTCTCCTTTCTCCTCTGAGCAAGGTGTCTGCTAGATCTCTGACTCTGTTCTGAATAGGGGTCTGTATTTCAAAGCCTCAGTCCTTCTTTGGTGATGCAGTTTGCCCTGGAGGTAGGGTGGGCCATGAAACATACACTCTTTTTGTTGTGGCTGGAGAAGCCCCTCACAGCCAAACCCTAGTCCTGTATGCTAAGGAGAGTCTGGGATCAGGCTATATAGATTGACCCTGGTCCCAGAAAGCAAATTTCCACATGGAGTATCAGGTGCCTGAACCTGCTAACCTATGGATGGGGTCTGAATTTCAAAGTCTTCAGTCCTTTTCTGCCAATTTCAATGCTCAACATCTTTAGCCATCAGAGAAATGCAAATCAATACAACTTTGAGATACCACCTTATACCTGTCGGATTGACTAAGATAAAAGACAGAGATTACAACCTATGCTGGAGCAAGGGGAACACTCCTACATTGTTGGTGGGAGTGTAAGCATGTTCAGCCACTCTGGATTGCAGTATGGCAGTTTCTCAGAAATCTGGGAATCACTCTCTTAAGTATTCAGCAATACCATTACTGAGAATATATCCTAAATTTGCACATTTGCACTACAATGCATTAGCTCAGTTATGTTCATGGCAGCATTATTTGTAATAGCAAAAACCTGGAAACAAGCTAGATGCCCCTCAACTGAAGAATAGATTAACAAACTGTGGTACATCTACACAATGGATTACTACTCAGCAGTAAGAAAAAATGAGATCCTAAAATTTGCAGGCAAATGGATGGATTTGGAGAATATCCTCTTGAGCAAGGTATCACAAACCCAGAAAGATAAGCAGGGTATGTACTCACTCATTAGTTTACTCTAAACAAAAAAGCAAAAACAAAGCATGTCTAAGCTGCAAACCACAAACACTGAACTGCTTGGGTTCTGAAACACCTTGAACCGGCTCCTTGAATCTCACTCCCTCCAGAGGAAAACTTGACTCAGTCTTGATGTTGGGGGGTGAGGAAAGCAAATTTGCCTGGAGTGAATCCTGAACTAAGCCACACTGGGACATTGGGACGTCCTGTCCTTGCTGGTGAGTAGATAATGTGATGTGGAGAAGAAAGCATGACTGGAAGGGGTGGTAGGGGGAAGGGAGCTTAAACAAGGGTATGCACAGATAAAAAATATGACTTTATTCATAATAAAAAAAAGAAGCAGAAAGAAAAAAAAGAAAATGAGGGGAATTCAAAGCATGGAGCACTGTGTTCTGTTGATTTGAATTATGATATGTATTATGGACACTGGACACATATTACTGATTTGTTGGTTATGTGTAATGTGAAGATAGATTTTTCTTTTCTACTATAGAAAATGTCAGGTTGTTCTTAATTGTAATTCCAGCAAATGCTAAAATGTTTGTTCTTATCCTCATTCCTTCAAACCGAGATAAGGCTCTGCGTGGCCTTAGTTCTCTTAATGTTCTGAGGGATTTGATGGCCCCAAGTTCTGAGTAGCCCAAGGCATTTTTGTTAAGCTGACCAGTGATACCTGTATTCATTTTTCTATCTATAGAATTATTGGGATTTTTCTGCTGACTTCATAACCTTCAGCGAAACTGATCATAGCAAATTATCTCTCTGCTTACAGGGCACAGCTTTCTACCAACTTCAATTGTAATTAATACATTTGAAAGGAAATCATTACCAATGAGAGTAAGCCTCTCTGAAAGACTTCCTACCATCAATATCCTTTCACAAAAACCAGTTTGATTATGAAGCTCTTGAGGAATCTGATACTGAAGTTGCATCAGCTGTGTTCCTCAGAGTCATTCTGGATTAACCTCTAATACTGAAGTACCAGGGAAGAACTTCTAAACTCCCACTTCTGCAGTTTCCTTGCTGACTAGATGGTGTATTTCTTGCCAAAGCCTATAACCAGAGTTGCGCACCTAATGCAGAGTGTCTAACAGTGTAAATATAGACTATGTAACTTGTAAGAATAGCTGTTCATTGAAATAAATGCTGTGACAAGAAAGTTTAGAGTAGACAATATCTTCTGATCTCTGCAAGGACAGTATACCACAGGTGGTTAAGTCTTAGCAGATTCATCATCATGCTCCATTTAAATGCTTCATCTGAAAAGTGATGAAAGCAAAGGTGAGTATGTTGCTAAGACTGAGGACTGAATGTGATAGATTCCCCAGGCAGTAAAGAGAATAATGAGAAAGAATAATTACATTTTCAACATCATAAGTAGAGAATGGTTCAAGAAAAAAATGCATTGTTTACAGAAAATGAGTTGCTCCCTTTATGTTTAAGTCATATGATGTAAGCCAAACTCACAAAGACAAACATCACATGCTTTCTCTCATATGTGGAGTTTAGGATAAAAAGAAGGCATTATGAGAGTGATTATCACCAAACCATGTGACATTCATAAAGTCCAGGAAAAACAAAACAAAATAACAACAACAACAAATCAACCAAACATGGTTATGGCCAAGATTCTTCTCTACTGGAGAAAGAATAACTAGAAATATCTTGTTTTAAGTAAATCTGAGAAAAATTTTCTGCTAGAAAGATTCTATCTAGTGAGTTGACATGTAGGACTGTTAAACACTACAGAGCTTCCTGGATAAAGCATTGCAAATCTATACTGAAATGCTACATTGTAGATATTGTTTATTCAATGTAATCCAAACTAATTAACATTTTCAATGTAGTCCACAGAAGAGGAGATAATTTCATTTTTATATGGTTCTGGAAAATATAAAATGGACTTAGGTTCAATAAGTGATTTTCCTATTTTTTCCTAACATAAAGTGCTTAAAATGAAGCAGCAGCTATCAATTGCTTGTGTTGAACACAAGAGAGTAAGGGTGTAATTTGTAAGACTATTGGGAAGAAAATAAAAAGACTTCCTTGTGACCCAAGGAAAGCACTGAGATTGTTTGGCTTGAGCTACCTTACATTTTCATTACAGTTTAATGAACATGTGTGGTTTTTTTCTTTTTTTCTAATCAGACATCCTGTAAATGCTGTTTTAAGATGAACTGACTTGTAACTATGAGCATCCTGCTGAATCCAGAGGGCCTGTATGTATTAGCTACACATCTCAAGTAGTAAATGCGTCAAGAAAAATTTACATGATTATTTTTACAGGTGAAGAACAAAAAGAAATGATGTGTAACTTGCCTGAGGATTTTTTTCCTCAATTCTGTTTAAAAGAAATTGGTGGCACTTTTTTCTTTTTCTTCTTTTGATACAGGGTCTCATGTAGTCCCAGCTGGCCTAGACCTTGTTATGTAAATAGAATGACCTCGAAATTTTGCTCCTCCTGCTCTCACCTCCCAAGAGCTTGAGTTACAAGTACACCCATGCGTGTTCATGTGGTGCTGAGGATTGTACCCAGGGCTGAGTGCATACTAGGCAAGAGAGTTCCCAAGTGAGCTCCACTCCAGTCCCATCTAAATTCTTATTATGAAGCATTCATTCTCAAAGTGACAATTAAAGCTGCCAGGAGTTAATCCATCCAACCTTTCACTGAAGAAATACTTCTTAATCTCCTATAACATGGTAGTTAAAACATAGGTTAGTAGTGGGAAGTATTTATGAATTCATTTCCAAGAGACAGACACTAGCCACCTTAGACTCTGTATGATTTAGATTATCTTGATGTAAGTTGGGAGCTAATAGCAATGAAATAAAAATAAAAGGTCTGCTTCAAATTCTAATATTAATACTCTTGTGAACTCTTAAAGACTTATCACCTCTGTGTATACCAACACAACAGTAAGTATTTACCACAAAATTACAGTCTTAAAAACTAATATTATTATACAAATTTATTAAGCAAGTGTGTTTTTCAAAGTACAGATGATATATTTTCCCAGTGATGAACAATTCAGGACATGTTTGGTGCATAACAAATTGATTAAGATGTTCTATTTGTTCAATCACTTTCAGATTAGTAAGTGTAGAAGAAGAGGAGTCACTTCCATTAGCCATACAGAAGCAGAGAAGGCAGGTTTCCTAGGAAAAAAGTAGTACCTTTAAGTTTAGGGCATGTATTCCCCTTTTTGAAACTCTCAAATAAACATAGAACTTAGTTTCTGCAGGAGCTTCCTGAGCCCTTACTAATGCTTCTTATTCTCTCATTTTGTCTCCTAAAGAGCTGGAAAAACATCAGTCATTTTTAGGTCTAAATTTTCCAAACTGATTGTCAACTGGAATCATTTAAGTGTGTGAAATACTCCTTTCTCCTAGATTCTAACTTAATGAATCTGAGGAGAGTCTATGGGATTCTGGTAACTAAAAAGCTTCTGAAGTATTTCTCTGGAGAATCATTGAGTTTCACCAGTTGAAAGGTAGTGAAAAACTAGTTCTCAGTTTAATAAGCCAGAATCATCTTTGATGTGGTCCTTAAAAATATACAGCATTTCAACCTGGCTTATAAATAACTTAAATATTCCTAATGCCTATCCAAGATCATTCCTGGGACAATGCTACCCAACAGTCTTACCTATATTTATATTTCACATGCCCAAATAGTTACACTTACAAAAGAAGCATTATTAATAGATTTACAAAACTATTTATAAATAAATAAATAAATAAATAAATAAAAAGAAATAAAAATAATCAAGAAGGCATCTTCTCCATGATAACAACTATGTATTTTACTGTTAGAACTGGATTTTTAAAAATTAGCTTAGCAAGTGGGAATGGTAAATTACATTTTATTTGCTTCCCATATATTTCTGTGACATTGTCATTACAAGCTTATATTAATAAAAATGTTAAAGCTGATGAGAAAATTACTAGGTGCTGGAAATTTAATGTGCAGAAAATATTAATAAAGAATTGTTTTTTATACAGAAAGATGAAAGATAAGTAATGAATTCAAAATCACAAGAATAAAATAATGGAATTGTACATAAATTCATTTGATTCTTATTTGATTTTTTTAAAAGCTAGTGTGGCAGTTTTGTTATGGTGGTGCATGCCTATGATTTCTGTATATGCATGGAGATAGAAGGATCAGAAGTTCAAGGTCAAACTCCATTCCTTTATGAGTTCAAGGCTAGGCTGGATTATAAGACCCCAATTCAAACAAACAAGCAAACAAAAAATATAGGAGAATTTAATAATTATTAATTATTATTAATTATTGATTAATATTTTCATCTCTGAAGACAAAGGATTCACCTTAATAAAGTAGTGGCTACTTTAGGGTCCACTGTTATATTGCTAAGAATTCCAAAATCTTTAATGCCATCAGAAGATAGTCAACACACTGAGCACAGGGAAAGGTAGGAAGTGACCAGCACTTAACACTGAAGCTATTAATTACTAAAGTATTCTATGGGATTGCCTGATGAATAGATAAGACTACATAGTGGATAACATGACCAGATAAGGCAAAGAAACTTAAGTTTTAAGTATAAAACTAAAATATAGTTTAGGAAACGCTATTCTGACAATTCATTCTATTTTATTATGATAACTGCTGGGTCAGTGGCTCTTGCATATTAATAACTAGCCTTTACACTTAAATTAACCCATAATTCTTATTTATGTTTAGCCACATAGCTTAGTACCTGTTTGTTCAGTTCATCATTCTCATCTTGCTTCCTCTGTATCTGGCTGGCATCTGCTACTTTGCATTTTCTCTTCCCAGAATTTGATTGGAAAGTAGCTAGGCAGGAAGTAGAGGTGGGACAATTCATTATTTAAATGAATGTGTCTATTTTTACAGCGTAGAAGTACACTTCCTTAGGAATAATCCTTAAGATTAAAAAAAAATGTTGAAAAGAATGAATTGAAAATGAGTGTCAGGTTGCTAATACTGGCTTTAAGTGCTATTCCCTGGGAGAGGGTGTGGTGTCTATGAAAGGAGGTCATTAAACTAGTTCAGAACTTGAGCTTCTCTCAGGCCCCCAGGGAGGTCTAGCAAGATGCCTGTCCTAGAGTACCTCCTCTGTCCTAGTGCCCTTGCCCTTGTGGCCTCTTATGCAGTCTATGCCTCATCTACCCAAGGCTTTGTGCTATGAAGATCATTCTATACATCTAGTTGTGTGGAAAGGTGAGTCATGGGAAGGGAGAAATAACAAGTTGGGCTTTTGCCATGTGCAATGTTAGGATGGTGTTGGAAAAGAATGATAAAGACTCTCAGGCAATACTATTCAGCACCCAATGAGGATCCTCTTTTAAAAATACATTCAAAAAAAAAATTCAGAGGGAAAGCTGAACACAAAGAAAAAATATGTGTAGCAATCTTATTTGCATTTCCACCCTTGATAAGCCATGCTTATGATTATTATCTTCTGTATAGTTATTGTTAACTCTTCCGAATTTTTAAATTCTTTTTACTGTTTTTTTGATAAATACAAAATAAAGAAGAAAAAAAACATTCATATTTACTTCATTTTATGAAATATTTCTTACATATGTTGGACTGCCTTTCAGTATTATGGAGAAGCTATAAATATAAGCAAGATACGCTTACTAACCTTAAGACCTTTATAGTCACAAGGAAAGGAACACACATTTTAAATGACATATATACTTATTACTATTGTTACAAAGATGTTCAAAACATGTGTCATTTTGTATTTAGTAAAAGGTTTCATTCATAGAATGATTACACAGCCTCTTTTAAAAATGTAGGGTTGTGGTTAGTGAGTATTTCCAGCCTACAAATTTCATGTATATATACCCATTCTATATTTTCCATTAATCAACTTTTCTCATTAATCATTTTCATTATCTCATATTTAAAATATGAAATAAGAAGTAGTTGTGCTAAGTGGAATCTTTACTCAGTAGACTTTCTCAGAATTAGCAGAACAATAAATGTAATGGGTTTTCTGAGGCTAGAATATGTAAATGCGGTCTTTTTTGTTTTATTTTTATTTAAAAGGATTTTTTTTTAAATTTTACATATCAATCACAGTTCCCCTTCTCTCCCCTCCTCTCAGTAGCCCCCAGCTTCTCCTCACCCTACCCTTCAGAGAGGGTAAGGTCTCCCACAGGGTGTCAACATAGTCTGAATATCAAATTGAGGCAGGACTAAATCCATTGACCATATGAAGGCTGAGCAAGGTATCCCTCTATAGGGAATGGACTCCAAAAAACCAGTTCATGTACTAGAGATAAATTCTGGTACCACTGCCAGAGGCCCCATAATCTGCCCAAGCCTCACACTGTCTTCCACATTC
The DNA here is from genome assembly GCA_004025045.1 of Sigmodon hispidus. NCBI lineage: Eukaryota > Metazoa > Chordata > Mammalia > Rodentia > Cricetidae > Sigmodon > Sigmodon hispidus. The sequence continues at coordinate 54,434 of PVIH01007633.1, read as the reverse complement.
AGAGTGCCTAGTTTGACCAGATGTGTTGGGAGGGGGAAGAGACCTTGAATAAGGATATATAGGGAAAGCTGAACACAAAGAAAATATATGTGTAGCAATCTTATTTGTATTTCTACCCTTGATAAGCCATGCTTATGATTCTTATCCTCTGTATAGTTATTGTTAACTCTTCTGCATTTTAAATTCTTTTTACTGTTTTTTTTTGATAAAT
>PVIH01007633.1:0-54123 GCA_004025045.1 Sigmodon hispidus | reverse complement strand
TAACAATCATATGAAACTATAACAGATGTCAAATAAAGCACACACTTGCACCCTCAAAAAAAAAAAAAAAAACAAAACAAACAAACAAAAAAAACAGAGTGCCTAGTTCAGTCTCACGCAGGTTTCCAATTGTCAGTCCGGAGCCAATGAGTTCCCAGTAGCTCAACTGTTTCTGTGATCTTGACCCCTTTGCTTATATAATCTCTCCTCATTCTTTTTAACTGGACTGGGTGTTTAGGCCAGAATTCTGTGCTTTTTTAAAGTTTCTGTCACTTAACTTTTCTTTCTTTCTTTTTTTTCTTGTTTACTCATTGTATTTAATTCTTAGAAGTAGATGGCACAGTAGCAAATTCAGTGGAATTTTAGGAGACCAAATGCAGGTGGATACTAGTTACAAATAGTATCATTGTAAGGAAAGCTGAAGATCCAAGATATTCATGCTAAAGATTTCCTTCCCTTCAGCAATGTAGCAGGATACAAGAGTAATTCAAAAGAATCAGTAGCACCCCTATAAACTAAAGATAAATGGGCTGAAAAAGAAATAAGGGAAACATCACCCTTTATAATGGCTGCAAATAGCATTAAATGAGGTCATATTATGAGTGACTTAAATTTCACTTGTTTACTTCCCCACCTGAATAAGACTGGTGCTTTCAGAAACTTACATGTGTATTTCTGGAAATTTTAGGATATCTTTTATTAATTTTTCAGCTAGACTTTTCTTGTCTTTTTTGCTAGTTCTCTGGATACTTGATGATTACCAGTCTTTAGAATGAGGACTGGGTAAAATTTCAGTTCCCTGGCTTAGGCTTAGCTCTTTCATCACAACCTATGGGAAGTTCCAAGTTGTTCTACTCCCTTGCAGTGCAAGAGACAAAACAAATCAGGACCTGTTCCTGTTTTTATAGCAGGGGCTTCAAACCTTTTTCATGGGGAAGAAAGAGTTGGTCCTGGTAGCCTGGTGTCTAGTCTTCAAATATGTTTCTATGAATTCAGGCAGCGTGGGACTTCCATGTGTGCCTACTGTTTTTTGTGTAAAATTTAAGCAGTTATCCCCTATTTTTATTTGCTAAATTTGGCAACTTTATATAATGCTATATATATGCAATTCTCTCTTCAGCCTCTCCTGAACTGAAGCCATGTAGATGAGTGGCAAAGTAGCTCTATTTTTCTGGTACACCTTCCTTTCCCATATCTAAAACTACATTGTTTATAATTTGTGCAACTTGTAATCACCCTCAAAGGTCATTTTCAGTGTGTTTCAGGAGGTATCTTTCTTTAGAGCTAACCCATAGCTGTAGGATGTTAGCTAGACCCAAATGAGCTTTTCTCTAGTTTATTATAACCTTTCCAGAGGGCATGTTAGCAATTTCCATTTTGTTGGTTAGATTCTTCTAGGCAAATTAACTTATATAAAGAGATCTCCTAACCCTATTAGATTACTAGGCACATATAGACTCACTTATACCTATAATGCAAATTAGAAAGAGATGAGAATTCCCTAAGGTATGTAAAAGTGCTTTATGTATCTAAATATTTTAGCAATGTTCCACAAACCAAAAGAAAAATAGCTTGGGGACTTAGTATTTCAGAAACATGCAATTTTAACACCATGAAAGAGAGTTAAAAGCAAAAGAAATTGTTTGTGTGAAGAACAGAAATATTTTCTGACTTTGCTTTCTTGCTGCATATGATTCAGTATGGTCTGATACTACAAGGTTGGAAACTTCAAAAAAAGTTCTTAGGAATCATGGCCAGGAGATGGTATTTCTTTTATAACAGAAGCTCTTGTGTGTGTTGCTTAAAGGCAAATACATTTAGGAGAAGCAAACAACTGTTACACAGGCTAGTTTCTCTGAGAAGTTATTAATGCAAAATCAGAGAGAGAAGTACAGTAGGCAAAAGTGGATGAAGGCTGAAGATGGAAGCCATGATTACAAAGAGGAAAAGAAGCCTGAGAAGGAGATATTGGTCCCCAACCTTGGCGATCTATTACAGCAATTAGAGAAGTTTTTTAAGATCCCAATGACCTGGCTGCTCATTATCTCAAGAGATAAAGCTTATACAGAATATTGTAAAAGCCCTTTCAATGTCCCCTGTATTCAGCCAGTTCTTCAAGGTCTAGCTCTGTGGTTCTGACACTTTAGGACTTGCTGAGCTCTAACTCCAGAGTTTCAAAAAAAAAATACAAATGAAGCTTGCAGATCTGCAGAAGCCTACATCTACTCCCAAGTGATGTAAATAATTGGCTCATGGGCATGTGCTTTAAAATTAGATAACCAGTTTACACTGTGTATATAAATGAATAGGTGTGAGGAGGCAGACAAAAGAATTTATTATACAAGGCTTTGTCCCTGGCTTGGCTACATGGAAGAATGGACAATATCATGGTAAGAGTCGCATGTATGAATGAATACACCAACTTTTTGGATGGATGAGAATATGGAAGGAAAAGAGAATAAAAAAATTTGCTTGCTGAACAAAAATCATATATATGAAGAACAGAATGGAAAGTGAGCCACTGTTGTATCAAGAGCCATAATACTGTAGCAGGCAGAAATAGACAGACTGGTTAAGGCTAGCTCCTTCAAGACAGCCATAAAAATAAAACTCCATGGTACTTTCAGAACTAGGTGCACACAGAGTCTTAGGTGTGGTGATATGTTATATATTTAATAAAACCATCCTAATATATCAGGAATATCAGAGGACAGAGCCATCTCTCCAGACTTTTGTTGTTTTGTTTTTTTTGGGACAGGGTTTTCTGTGTAACAATCCTGGCTGTCCTGGAACTTGTTCTGTACACCAGGCTGGCTTCGAACTCAAGAGATCTTTCTGCCTCTGCCTCCCAGTGCTGGGACTAATGACTTCAAACTGTCATCCAATCTTTTCCATTATTAATATATCACCACAGTCTATTTGATAGAGTTATTTTTTCAATTTCTAACTCATGTTCTTTTTCTGTCTCAGGGTGCCATCTACAACTCACATTACTTTTAGTGTTCATTTCCTTTGGTGTCCTTTAGTTGGGACAGTGTCTCAGAGAGATGTAGTAAAAAGTTTTGGGGCCTGGTCTAGTCCTGAGATCTGAACCAGAAATCCCAAATAATTATAATAATATTATTATATTAATTACATATTGTTTGACTTGCTTAGGCATATTGCTTGTTAATTCTTACTTTTAAGTAACCCATGATTAGTAAAGTGTCTTAGTAGTTTTGTTTTTTTTAGAATAGCATTTTTATCTCACTTCCTCTACTTCTCCCTGGTATCTCTGTTCTGTTCTTTTTCTTTCCAGAGTTTTCTTAGTCTGGTAGCCCCATGCATACCTCTTCTCTGCCTTCTGGCCAATCAACATTTTATTAAACCAGTAGGAGGGACAAATATTTACAATGTATAAGAGCATAGTTCACTGCAGGAAAACCTTGCTTTTGATTGTTTTACTTGAAACTTTTGAGGGGAGTTCATGGGGTCCTTTTAGAATTTTTCCCTAGTGGGAACGATGGGATATTTTTTGTCAGTATGAGATGCAATGTGATGAAGGAAGAAGCAAGTAAGTGCTGTTTTTATATCACATCAAGAATATGTTCTATAAATGTGACTTTTTTTTTTGCTTTTTAAGACAGAGCTTTACTGTGTATCTTTGGATCCTGTTCTAAAACTCTCTCTGTAGGCCAGGTTGTCTTGAAAACACAGAGATCCCCCTGCCTCTGCCTTCAAAATGGTGGGACTAAAGGTGTATTATACCACTGTCAGATAAGTGTGAGTCTTAAGGTGAACCCAACTGCTTGCCTGGAGTCATACTTACCAGATTTCTTCATTGTGAAATTCATCTTATAGAGTTTTATATTTTGAGATGAAAATTTTTCCATGCAGCTACACTAGATATGGAGAGGTAGCCCTTCCTCTGTTCTTCTTATAGTTGGGACTGTAAATCATTTAAAATACTTTCATGCAGAATACTGGCCTATTCAACAGTGTTATTTTATTTAGTTTTTACTTACCTTGATATAAATATATGTATTTCTTTAATTTTTTTTATAATTATACACTGTTCACTAAAATTATTTTAAACTTAGCCTTTGACCACACTCTCAGTTGACTGCTTAACTCCTGTCTCTGACATATCCTATAGTTAAAAGATACCCCTTTTTTCTTTTAGGAAAGCACTTAGTTTTTTTAAAGTGTTCATTAATTTATGAACTTATAAGATGCTCCAGGCACATCTGTATCTTTCCACCACTGATTCTAAAATTAGCCACTTTTTCTGGAAGTCAGATATTTTTGTTTTGATTCTGTTGTTTTAAGAATTATATCAGAAACAAATGCTTGTTTGTTTGCTTACTAATTGCCAATTTTTAGCCCCTCTTAGAAGACTTAGATGTATATATGTATATACAAATACTACACATATATCCTCTTTACTATGTTAAACTAATATAGTTTATATTAGCACAAAAGGATTTACACTGATGCATCTTGCCATAATATAATACAGATCCCTACAGTCCATTTCTCTTGCTAACCTGTAACCTAAATTCCACAGTGAACAACCAGGCTTTTGTGGTATCCTTTAATTTTTTCCTTAATAATAAAATTTATCAATTTTTATTAGAAAGAATGCTTAAACAAATAAGGAAGAGACCCATTTCCTCCAATCTTGATACTTTTGAGAACCTAATCTTAAATATTACCAGAGATTTATTAGAAAGACAAATGAATGCTTAGAAGGAAGGATATTAATTGGAAATGATCAACCAATAGAATGCTAATCTCCACCAAAAAATCGGTGGGTATTAATAATATGGATAATTCTTGTAAATGTGACTTAAAGCTTAATAGAAAGTTAAGAACGGCTATATTTAGGAAAATATACATAACAGCACACAACAAGCAATAATGTTTAATTCCCATAGCCTTCATATTTTAGTGTATTGGACAATATCAGTTCTCAAGTCAAGTTGGAATTTATTTGGTGACGTTTTATAGAAAGGGTCTCAGAAGATACAAAGTGTCTCCATAATTCACCTCCAATATATTCTGGATGAGATACTTAATTCTAGACCCTCACCTTCCTTATTTGTAACCCTGGGTTCCATTAACTCACCTATTTCAGGCTGACACTCAGGGAACACTGCAAGTCTGACAAGATGGTCTTGGTAACAGCAGCAACTATAACAAGCCTCCAAACTTCATCTTATATAAAAGAAAAATTTATATGGTGTTCAAAGTTAGTATTTATTGTGGATATCCCTGGCTAGCAAGAGAAGGGAGAAGACAGGGGTGTGGTTTGTTCTGTGCTCATTGACTTTCAACTAGTAATATTCAAGATTATTTCTTAGGTACTCTGGTGTATTAAATTTTTCCCCCCAGACTGTTTTGGGTCCGGGAGGTTTGTACCTGGCACGGCCCATGGCAGCAGTTAGAACCTGGTTCATGCCCAAAGCTTTTGTCCCCCAAAGAAATGAATCACATGGTTATATCCTTTAAACTGTTTGGCCCATATCTTAAGCACATTACTAGCTAGCTCTTTCTACTTAGATTAACCCATTTCTATTAATATTCCACCACGTGGCCCACAGCCCGTGGCTCACCTAGATTCCTACATGCTTCTTCTGTGGAGGATGGATCGAGAGTGACTAATTCCATCCTTTCCTACCTGCCTGCCCTCTGATTCTCCACCCACTTCTACAGTGCTGAACATAGGCCAAATCAGTTACTTTATTTACAGCATACAGAACATTCTACCACATTTCCTCTTTTCTGTCTAATTAAAAAGGAAGGTTTCAATTTCCATATAGCAAAATTACAACAGTGTTGGGAGCCAAAGCCAACTTATTTTTTAGCTCCTATAGCTAGCCAGCAGCTATTTACCAGAAGGCTACTTTTCCTATTGTTTATAGCTTAACCCCGACTCCTGACAGTCTGGCCTGACCATCTTAGCTCAGCAGGTGACATCCTCCAGCCTTCTCCTGCAGCTCCCCCAGCCCAACAGGTGACACCCTTTAGATCCTCAACAGATAACAGATAGATTTCCATACTCTCCCTCAAAGGCTTGCCACATTCTTTGGTATTTCCCACCCCCTTCCTCGCAGCTACCTGCATGGCAGAGATTCTGTATAAATATTGCCTGTTACAATAAAGCTTGAGGAGGACTTGAACAGAGAGATTTGTCTTGTCCTTCCGTTCTTTGTGTTCCTGCCTTCCATTTGTTTCATTCCCAGGTCTAGGTCCATGCTGAAGACCCTGCTGGCCGGGGCACAACAGAACAACTCTCAAGCAGGAATTAAAGTCACAATATCCAGTCTATTTGTATTCCAAAATTAAAGAGAATATTCCATTATCTACTTTATCATTGTGAGTCTAAAGTTTCATATCTAATATACCTTTTAAACTGAAAAGAACTATACCTACAATTATTAAACCTTCAACCACATCAAAGACCCACAGAAGGATATATTATGCAAATAAACAGGAAGTACATGCAACTTCCAAAGCCTAGAAAATGACACAGATGACCCATGTCTGCCTGGACAGTCACCCAAAGTTCCTTTGTAACATTGGGGCATCCATCTTCAGCCTATATGGCCCAAGTCTCTGGCATACCTTTCCGTGATGCAGGAAATCTGACACAGTCTATTAGTTGCTTCTCCTTGTGTCTAGAAGGATGCCTGTCAATGTTTTCTGCAAAGCAGAAACCTGAAGGACCATTTTGGCTTGTTCTGCCCACATTCAGAGGTCACTTTCCAATGGAACCTGCATGTCCAGTTTATACAGCATACTATCAAGCAGTCAATACCAGAACAGTTTCTTGTCCAGTGGCTAACTGTTGCCACAAAGTAAATTCCACATGAAGTTCTTCAATGCCCATCATTTTCCTGAAATATATGGGTGCTGCCAGGAACAGACTTGTCTCACTGTCCAGAAAAGTCTTTAAGTTCTTAAAATAATTTAAATGCCATATTCTGCACGTCTTTGAAGTGTTTGAAGACTACCTATCTAACTGAAATATATCTTTGTATACCTATAAAAACCTAAATAACATGACTATAAGTTTGGTTATCATAGATGACTATTAATCCGCATTTCTAAATTACACATTACATTTTTAAATGAGTTATATTAGCATCATACCTTAATCAAGAGTAGAACAATACATACAGCATAACAAAATTGACCTTAAGTTCATATCAATAAACCAAAATTCACGTATCTTTTGTAATCATTCCTATATCATATCCTCCTCCCTTTTTTTTGATTGACTATGACCATTAACCATTTATAATGAAAACAAACATTAATAAGTAATATTTTTGGGGAATTGGATGAAGCTTTCTTTTACTACATCCTGCTGTCAAAGGACGATGATAATCTCATGGGATTTTGAAGCAGGATCATCTCAACTGGCCATCTTGGAAGCTGAGAATGTTCAGGTGGCCTTGGCAAATGGAACCACATTTGCCTAGAACCAATCCACAGGTTTTGATCTTCTATGGGGACAAAAGCAGAAACTCTTTTCCCAAGTAACATATTCTTATAAACAGATTTCAAAGTCAAGATATCTTTAAAGTATATACATTTGTTTAACTTAGCAGATTAGCAATCAACTGTCTTTCTGCAATAAGCTCATTAAATGTTAGAAAATAAAAAGAAATTAAAATGAACATAATCCAGACTCTTTGTTTACTTGCCATCCTTATGTGGCCTTTTTTAAAATTTTTTATTTCTATTTCTCTTTCTTAAAGGGCTTTCTTCACCCTTTTTTTCTTTCTTTCTCTCTCTCTCTTTCTCTGTGAAGCCTATGTGTATTTTACATATATTGTACCCCATTTAGAGGTTTTGAGAGTCTAAATCTGTTTTATTGAGAATTCTTATACATTTTCCAAGTCAAAGAGCTTTTAAATGTGGATATCACTTTAACTGCTGACTCCATCCCTTTTGGCCGGGTTTTAATATGGTGGAGGAGCCCCTCTGCTGCTGCCTACCAGCAACCAGAGTGGCCTCAGAAAATGCTGTTACCAGAAAAACCATTTTTAACTGTTTCCTTTCCTTTCAGTATAAGCAAAAACCTTAAATCAATCCCACTTGTGCCAAGCCTTTTGTGAAACGTATGAGTTTAAACTGTCTGCCACGGACGCCATTTTTAAATTCCTCCCTGAAAACCAGGCTGTCTCTGTACCATAAATCAATTAAAATACACAATTCAGAAAGCCGCTTTGGCTCTGTTTCAGTGATCTAGAATGCTCTTTAAGCTTTTTAAACTTTCTCAGACTTTATGCGGTTGTCCAGCCCAACATTGGGAAGCCATCTATTAAGTTTTTCCCGGACCGTTTTGGGTCCGGGAGGTTTGTACCTGGCGCGGCCCGCGGCAGCAGTTAGAGCCTGGTTCACACCCATGGCTTTTGTCCCCCAAAGAAATGAATCACACGGTTATATCCTTTTAACTGTTTGGCCCATATCTTAAGCACATTACTAGCTAGCTCTTTCTTCTTAGATTAACCCATTTCTATTAATATTCCACCATGTGGCCCATAGCCTGTGGCTCACCTGGATTCCTACATGCTTCTTTTGTGGAGGATGGATCGAGAGTGACTAATTCCACCCTTTCCTACCTGCCTGCCCTCTGATTCTCCACCCACTTCTACAGTGCTGAACATAGGCCAAATCAGTTACTTTATTTACAGCATACAGAACATTCTACCACAGTACTCCTTAGCCAAGCAAATGAAAGGAAAACAAAGATTGAGGAACACATCAGGCAGGTATGATGGCTTGGACACATAGTGGCAAGCATCATTTTTTGCTACATTCTCAAGACGAGACCATAATCTTTGGTGGGAGGCTTCCGGATGAAGTGTAGCTACGGGTCTCAAAAGAGCCAATGAATATGAGGACAAGGCAATACGTTATCTCACCATCTTTCTATATTCTTTGGCCCTAACTCTCTGCTATGTACTCAGTCTAATATGTGTTTCTCTTATGCCATTTCACAAAGGACTTGTTTATCTAGTGCCATGTGAGTAAGGCTAGCTATAAACTTTGTGAAGCCATGTTTTAGCCTGAAGTGGTGGTTTTTAGGAGTGTTCAATGCTAAAATTAGAAGTACTTATTGTTTGGTTTGTGATGTCTTAGAGACCACACCATAAATATATATTGTGATCTTCAGTGTTGTGGTTGTTTCTAACTGCAGCTGGCTCAATTAATAAAAAGATTTTTTTATCTTACATAGATAATAAAATAGGACAAATAACAACTGTTACAGAACTAGCTGATTCAGAGATTCAAAGGCATTATGAGGAATCCAGGTCCTCTCCCTCATCTGGGTTGTCATTTTGGACTGGTGATGCTCACAGGCAAGGAAAGCAGACCAAACAAGATTTAGAGAAAGAAGAAATGGCTTCAGCCTGTATGTGTCTTCATAGAATAAAGAAGCTTTTCCCAGAAGATTCCCCGTGGAGTTCTTAGTAAGTCTTATTTCCATGTCTATGTCTAAATGAATCACCAGTGGCAGGAATGATAACACTGTAATTGGCTCAGGTCAACTTGGACTCCTGTTGGCCTGGGAATGGGGCCAGTGCCATCCCTGAGCTTACTGTGTGAAGTTTATCTTGGATTTGCTTTGTTTTAGAGCAACATTTCTCTAGGAAAAAGCATGGTATGTTGTGGATGTTTGAATATCTGTCAGCTAACAGTAACCTCTAAGCAGATTTTTCTGCACAAAGCAGATTTGTTTTAAGACAGCCTGTTGAAAATATATTAAAAAGGGGAATAATTAAATCCTTATTTTATTTTTTTGTCATTTTTACAAAGTTTTAAAGTAAGATATAAAAAATCTATTTATTTAAATAATATACAAACATATCATTCCCTTGGAAATTAGCTCTCATAATTATACAAGATAGAACTTACTGATATATGAAGTCTCTACAAATACTTGTCTTTGTCAGAAGTTTGGATCGGATTTGGAGCTGGGAAGAAAGCTCAGTGGCAAAAACTCTAGCTGTGGAGCTGAGTTCAAATGTACATTGCCCATACAAAGTATGGATACGGTAACAAATACCTGTAACCCCAGATTTGAAGAGACAGGGGAAGCACAGGTCCTGAGAGCTCATGCTGTATGCTTAAAACCCGAACTGAACATCATTTTCATTCTAATGCAAGTATTCGACTAGATATTACAAAGGAAGGAAGACCATATTGACCCATGGGTTATAAGCACAGACATTTAAACAAAACTACTGTGTGTGGTGTGGTGGTGTCGTTGTGTGTGTATATAACTGGTATTTAGATGTAGGCCATCATAAATCCTAAAAGAAGCTCTTTAAATAATGGCCTATATTTTCTTCTCTTTAACTAGTAATTTTAAAGGTAGAAAATGGATAGTGCTATGGAAAAATAACAGGTAATCAAGTTGTAATTTTATCTTAAGGACCAGCACCCAGTTCTGATTTACCACTGTATCACCTTGGCTAAACCATTTCATGTGAATAAATTTCAGCTTTATATCTGTCAGCTAGTGTAAAGCAGTGGACTTGAATTAAAGGCATATTAACCTTCCTCCAGACTTTATGACAATCTAGAGTTTGAGTTCTTGTATTAATTTGCTGGATTTTCCAGATGCTAACAAGCAGTAACAGCTGGTTTCTGATTCCTTGATTACTTGTACATTTGTATGATAGCAAAGGATTGAGAGTAGCTCAGTGTGCAAGTACACAAACTTTGGTATTGCTCTGAAAGTGATAAAGGCTTGAACATTACCTGAAATACAGCCACAAGAAGAATAGCTCAACTGAGGATTAAATTATCTGCCAAATTATATTACAGTGTGGTGTCTTCTTGGTTTAACCACTAAATGTTACCTGCTTCTGTGTCCATAGTAGATTTTTAACTGCTTAAATAGACAGCTTCTAATTAGGGAAAAAGGTGGTTACATATTAAAATATGTCTAGAGCTTATTTTTGGTTTTCCCTTCATAAATCAAATTAAAACAAAAGTCAATCAGTTTTGGACTAATCTTATCTTTTATATTTCTTCTTCATTTCTTCTTCTTTACGATAGCAATTTACTTTTCTTTCCTGAAAATCTCAGTAGAATTTCATTCAATAATTCTAAAATATATTTCATTCTTCTGAATTAACTCATGGGTATATTTCTGGCACAGCATCACAAAATTTTACATATTTTCTTCACAAACTTAAACTAATAATCAGATCAGCTTATATTGGGTGATAAAGTAGGCTTTCAGTGGTGTTCAAATGCCCAGAAAGATTCCTGCTCCTTCAAAATGAGTTTCCCATGAAAGAGCTATCCTAACCATAAAAAATAATATTTTTTGGTTGAAAAGACTGTTCTCCATGTTAACTCTGAAAAACAAAGTTGGGAAAGCCATTTCTTTAATTGAAGCAGACATCGGATTCCTGCTAAAGAGGCATTCTGTGCTACTGCAGACATATTACTTTTAAACAAAGTTTGTATTGTGATTGCCTTAAAGATATGAACATTCATCTTTGCAACACTATACAGAGAGGACTTTAGTAGGAGAGCTTTGATTATATGTGTCCTTGTTTAGAAGGGAAGAAAGGGTGATACATGTTGGGAGCCAAAGTCTAACTTAGCCATATTTTATAAGTTAGCTCCTATAGCTAGTCAGCAGTCTTTACCCCAGATAGTCATTTGCCAGAAGGCTACACCCCTATTGTTTGTAGCTAATCCATGACTCCTGTTAGTCTGGTTTGACTCTCTCAGCTCAGCAGGTGAAATCTTCCAGCCTTCTCCTGTAGCTCTCTTAGCTCAGCAGGTGACATCCTTCAGGCCCTCAACTGATAACAGATAGATTTCCATATCAATTCTACCCTGTCTTACTTCCTCTCACAAGGCCTGCCACATTCTCTTGTATTTCCCACCCTCTTTTCTCCCAGCTACCTGCATGGCAGAGATTCTGTATAAATATTGCTGTAATAATAAAGCACAGAGGAGGACTTGAACAGACAGATTTGTCTTGTCCTTCCGTTCTTTCGTGTTCCTGTCTTCCATTTGCTTCCTTCCCAGGTCTAGGTCCATGCTGAAAACCCTGCTGGTCAGGGAAAGATATAAGCATTGAAAAGGGGACTTAAGGAAAGGAGGGGACATAGAAAGAGGTGTCTACCCCAGGGGGAAAACATTTAGACACTGATATTGATTGAAATAAAAGTATGTGATTATTATAAAAATAGTCCAACTTTTTTCACCATTATTTCTTTTATTTACTTCAACTAACATTATTATTAACTTATCCTTCTGGGAGGGGGGTATTCCTGCTGCCCAACCCTCTCCATACATGGAATATCATTGCTTCTAAAACTTGTGACTGATTTTTGAGTACCTTTCCACTTGACACTACAACATATTGTCAAAAAGGTAAGATTCATTGTTAATCAGAAAATGTCAGATGAATTAACCATTTTTCCTATCATAATTTTTAATGATTTAAAAAATTATATATGCATTTAATATCAAGATATATATTATATAATTTCATAACTTCTATCTCCTCTTTCCCCTTCTAACTCTGTATAATGTTTTTGAATTTAATTAATTAGAAATATTTTGTCATGTGTGTATATGTGTGTGTGTGTTCCTGTGCATTGTCTGTCATGTGTGTGTAGTTTCCTGTCATTGCAAGATGAACCCCTGGAGCTGAGTTACCTTGGTTATGAGCAGCCCTACATGAGTTCTAGAAGTCAAACTTGGTTCCTTTACAAAGAGCAGCTGCACTATTAAATACAGCCATCACCAGCTTCTCACCTGGGATGTTTACTTTGCCTCATATGATTATTTTATCCCTCTAGAATGTAGAAATAGAGAAGAAATGGAAAACCTGTATAAATCTGTGGCTTTGCTTCAACAAATAGAGTTTTCTTACTGGAGAAACAGATTTCTTCAGAAATAGTAGACTTTAGACAACAGACAACCTCAGACTAAGTTTGATATTCAAATATTTGGCTTTCAGAAGATTTCTAAAGTGACCATTGGCAGATATCAAGCCTTTTATTGGGAAAAGCAATGCTAGCAACTTCTGCTCATATTCAAGTGGAAACATTTTTTTTTAAAATGAACTTCACATAACTGTTTGTATGTTAATTATACAACACTTCTCCAGAAAACCTGTAGGCTAAGACTCTGGGTATTTAGTCATCTTGTTGACATGGGTAAAATCAATAGTCACATACAAAAATTGTAGTGGAATTTCTTTCTGTCCCACTCATCTTTAGGAAAGGATCTTCCCTTTGCTGAACTGATTTAAAATTTATTATGGTCTTTATCGTACTAAAGTGATCCATGCCTACCTTCCACATAGGGTAGGAAAAGGGACTGTGTTTTATAAAACATATTTGTACTCCGTATTGTGAAAAAGAATCTATACATACACCTACACATATATGTTTTATGTAATTGATTCCTTACCACATATGTTTTTAATAGGTTGCTTGTTCTGAGTTAACTACCACCCAACCCAGAGGCTCATGGAGTAGTATAAGGTTGAACAGTGTTTCTGGAGCTCTGTTTATGGATTGACCACTTTGCACCCATATGTTTTATTGCTTCTTTACTATTCCCACAAAATGCAACCACTTTTCTTGAACTAATTTTAATTGTTTTTCTCTTTTCAATATATGTGCATTGTGAAATCAATAAAGTGCATATAGCATAATTAATACTGCTAAAATAGTTATCACTTTATATTGTTTTGTAATTTTGTGCAGAATAGATTTTTTTCATTCAACCATGACCTTATTGTATATATTTGGCTTAGTTCCAAATTTTTTCTACTGTTAATTTTGCAGAATAGACAAACATTGTTACTAAGTATAAGCATACATATAGATTCCTAGAGGGAGGAAAAAACCAATTTACTTTGGCATATTTTCAGATTTTGTTTATTTTTGTTTTTTTAGATTTTGGAACATACTGTTAAGTTTTGTTCTAGAAAATCTACATGATGATATTTTTCTCATAGATAAAAGTTACTTTTTGATGTTAAAGCACATGAAATATATAAGTATATGTATTGAGTAAATTTGAGGATATTATATACCTTTGTATAACAACAAAACTAAAATTTCTAAACACTGATTTATCATGTAAGATAATGGGTCTCATCATGCCATTTTAGTAACACAATAGGACTCTATTTTTTAGCACAAAGAGAGGGTTCTCTTTCTTCACTCTTCTAATGCAGCTATGCCCCTTCTCACCTCTATTCACCTCCCTCCTCCCTTCTGCTTTTATGCCAAATGGATCTTGTTGTCTGTCCTTCTGTTGCCTATGCTGGCCTTGACATTCTGGTCTCATAGGATCCTCCAATTAGAGCATCCCAACTAACAGACAAGTAGATGTCACTAAATCTAATTTAAAAGTTTTTTTCTAAAGGACAAAAATATAAAGTTTCCCTTTGAATTATAAATTTTTAGCTATAGTGCTATTGAAATAAATATTATAGCAGCATTTGTTCAATGTAGACTTCAACTGAAGTAGCATAGTACCATTTAAAACACTGAAATTGCAGACATGGAGGATCTCCATTTCTCCCATTTAACACTTGCTACTCTCCTCCACCATGCCTGTTTGTGGAGGAATATCTGTTTAACTATGCAAAGATGTATTGCATTTGTTTAATTATGTAAAGATGTGTTGCTGTTTTACCTTGCCTGCCTAACGTATCTGACTGGTTCAATAAAAAGTTAAATGGTTAATAACAAGGAAGGAGGTATAGGCAGAACTTCTGGGCAAAAAGTAGGAAGAATTTAGGTTGTCAGTGGTAGAAGAGAAAAAGGAAGAAAGAAAAAGAGATGCCATGGGACAGACAGACAGAAGCAGAGGAAACAGAAAAGTAGGACAGAGAGAATGGAATAAAAGTAAAAAGCCCTAAGACAAAATGTAGATGAATAGAAACAGTTTAAATTAAGTTAAAAGAGCTAGTGGGACAAGCCTAACCTAAGGAACATAAGAGAGCCTTCCAGGGATTCTCCTAGGAAAAGAAAATTGAGATCTCCTTAGCTAATTGAGACCATAAGGTTTTGCAACCAAGAAGAGATAGGAACAAATCATGAGAGAAGGGGAGGATTGAGGGAGAGGAGCAACAAAAAAGAAGTCACATTTTCTATTCGTGTATATCCTTATTCAAGGTCCCTTCCCTAGATGGAGATCTTAACAAAGGAATCTAATGTGGGATTTGAAAAAGATCAAGTCCTAGGGTCACTCATAAGAAATTATAGGATGTCCCTGCCTAGGTCTCCAACCAATAGTGAAAGTATTGCCTAGACAAGACTTCCCCTAAAATCAAATGAATTGACACTCCAAGTGCTATCATAGAACTTACATCCAACAATGATTAGACTTGAGACAGAGACACATGGCTCAACACTGGGCTAAACTCCTGGTGTAACTGAGAGCAGGGGAGAAGAGTCTATATGAGCAAGGGGATAGGGCTTATGAGGAAAATGCCCACAGTGATGACTGGCTGGCGCTCTAGAGAGCTCACCATCAAGAAAAGGAACAAGGCTCTCCAAGGATAGGCAGTTGTCCACTGACATGGGTAGTATGTGGAGCCTTGAGGGGAGAGATCAGACTGTGTTTCTATGCATGGACTGGCACTTCAGAGTCCACTTTTCTCTGAGGAACACCTAACCCAGACATGACATTACGATGAAATTGGACCTGCCTGGAGTAAATGCTGAATTGATCCACCTTGGGGCTTCTTGCCCCTTTGGTGGAGGGAATGGGGGTTGGGGAGGTGGGAGGCTGTAGGCAGACAGGGAGGGTTTGGGAGGGGAAAGGAAGAAAGAGCAAGGGGATACATGAAAAAAAGAACCTTATTTTCTAAAAATAAATAAATTAATTTAAAAAATTTGTAGTATTTGAGGTCACATTTCTTTTTAGGAAGATTCAGTTTCCTTAGTACTGATTATATTTCATCCCTAAGCACATTTAGTTGCTCAATATATATATTAAATTTAGATAAATAAATTTGATGAAAATTCCAAATTCTGAAATAAATGTGACTTACAGTTTGTGATATTTCCTTTCTCATGAAAAGGCTGACAGTTTGTTACTTGTTTAATTGATATTATTCAATGGTTAAACACGTCTGTGGAACAGATGAAATACAATCAGTGTATGAGATGAACGATCTTCTGTTTAAGTGGCTTCATAAATGCAAATGCGAAGTTATTGAAGGTGACTTGTCATTTCAAAACTATGCTTTGAAAAATCTGTAAAAATCCAGTAAATCCTCCAAGAATACCACTTAATGTTTGAGGGACTAAAAGACTGTGCTTTTAGCTCAAAGAGGATCTCACAAAAATAAATTTACCTGTCTTTTCTCCCAATTCAGACGCTCTGCCAAAATCTCTGGTTCAAAGAAATATGAGTGTTGAGCACACTGATACAAGATTGCTGGTGTTGATGACATCAGGATTCCATGCCACAGTTCAGTGAGTAACAGCAGCATCACCAAAAAATCCTCAAATACGAACAGTAATTAAATATCATGGGAGCAGAATCATTTACAGCAACATTCTTCCAACACAGACATGGTTTTAAGGAAACACTGAATATTGTTGATTTCATGATTTTTGTATTTTGCTCTTGAAGTTTCAGGCAGATTGGGACACTTATTAAGTAGTAGAATAGACTATTGCTAATTAAAGTAGAATAAAACCTGTCAAACGATTCCGGCTTGCCCAAGAGTCATCTCTAGTTATGCCATATACAATTTTGTTGTTGTTTCACTAGATTCTAATGATTAGGAATAAAATGTCAACCTGTTTTAATGAATTTAGTCATAAGGTCACTTAAAAACCAACTGATGATGATATTCATTATCCATGTGATGATGAGTCTTTTGAAAACTTACATGTAACTTTAAGATTAAACCAAACTCCCATTGTTGAATTTTTCTATTAAATAAGATTTTATTTTGTTTTTAAATATCATTTTGTTCATAAATGTCTTCTGCTTAGTCTACAATTTACAAGTAGATCCAAATTTGATAAAAATATTTTTAATTTTTAAGTTAGCATATAAAGTAACAAATTATTTTATAAAATTTAGTCTTTCTTTGAAAATTTAATACATGTATGCAATGTACTATGATCATATCCACACCTACTCCTCTTCTTCAACTCCTTCTGTATTGTTTTAACCCACCTTTCTCTTAATGTTCATGGCTATGTGTAGGTGATGAATTTGTGTGTGTGTGTTTAAAATGCCAACCCCTGTGTCTGATTAGTGCTGCCTGCATGTGCATGCGTGTGAGTCATCCACTGAAGCTTATGCAACCTATTAAGGCCATTACTGCAAAGAAAAATCTTTTAACTTTTCTTCACCCTCATCAACTGCCAATGGCTCCTTAAGTAGGTGTGGGCCATTACCTCGTCTATGATGGAATACTGACTGGCTTGACCTTGGACAGGTGACCTCAGCTGCTGTGAGATTATGAGTTCAAGAGCCATCTCATGTCCAGAAGATAATGTCTGGAAGCAGTCCTGCTCATTGGTTGTGGGACCAGGGGTGCATATTTATAAAAATGTCCCACTTAGGACTGAACATCATGAGAATTTTAAACATGCTTTGCTTTTATTCGTCTCCCTTTATGACCCACCTTCCTCCTCCACATCTTTTTTTTTTTTTCTCTACTTTCATATTATCTCTTCTGTTCTTGTCACATTTACATTTGTTTGGTGGGTTTTTGGGTTTTTTTTTTGTTGTTGTTGTTGTTGTTGTTGATGGTGGTGTTTTTTTTTTTGTTTTTTTTTTTTTTTTTTTTTTTTTTTGCTTTGCCATTACAGCACATGTTCCATGTATCAGTAACTTTGGGAGTCCTAATTCCCTGTGTCTTAAATTGGACTTTCACGTTGATTCCTACTTTAATTGCTCAAATCCTGTACTTTTATTTTGCTTTTTCATTTTCTATCCTAAACTTTTTCTTTAGTAGTTTCCACCTGCCTTCTTATATGGAATTATGCATGGGTAGGTAATCAATTGGCTTGTTTTCTTCAGTGTCTATCACTAGCTTCTTAATTTCTTGGGATCGTTTTCTTGATTTTAGTACTTGCAACATAGAGGCTATTCAGTTCATATTGATTTTTAATATGAAAGTATGTATTATTACATATCAATATATATTAGATAATTGAGAACCTTGAGTGACAAACATATATCTCTTTCAAAACTTGTAACTTTTTTTTTACTAGCATCAAAAATATTTTCATAAAGAGAAAATAATTATTCCATAATAAAATAAGATTGCCAATGAATATAGAATTCTGTTATCACTGTGTTCAGATTAGAACCACTCAGAAATATAAACAGTAACATTAATTTAGAATAAACATTAGTATAAAATAGATTCAAAACATATTACATCATTAAAAGAAATTATTTATAATATTTATCAGTTTTCTACTTAAGTCTTTAGTTGATGGCTGCTCTTTTGCCAGAAGTAAAGTCACAAGAGTGTGTTCAGTTGTCTTTTAAATGACAAAATGACCACCACAATACTCAAATATGACCATTTTCACAATTTCAACTTATTACAAAGTTTTCATGCTTATACTTACCAGTCAGGTTCTACCATAACAACTTTTTCTACTTCATTTAAAAAAATCGTAGTAGCAGTTTTGCACAGTGTTTGTACTAGCAGAACTTACTGGGCATCTGCTTCTGGGAGGATACTCTGTAAGGGTTAGATAAATCCCTGCAAATTTATCATTATTGTTTAGGTTTAGTGAAAAAAAAAGAGTACAAGAAAGACCTGATATGTACATCTTTCGTACATTTCATTTAGTACTTTAAACTTTTGTATTTTTACAATTTTATACTCATAAACTTAAAGCAGAAGCAGACATTGATGACAGTTATAAAAGAAATTAAAGAAGGCACCATGGAGTACAGTCATAGTACTCAAAACTTGAACTCATCAACGTCTGCCGTGGAGCCAGACTCACCATGGTCTTTTATTATCAATGCACAGCATAGAAGAGCAAGCCTGAAGACATTACAGCCGTTAATAGTGCATCTGCTCTTCAAAAGGACCTGAGTTCTGCTCCCAACACTCATGCCAAGATGCTCAGGGATGTAACTCCAGCTCTAGGAGATAAGGTGCCCTTTCTAGCCTCCATCATGCACACACTCATTCTCAAACACAGACACAAATATAAACATAAAGTGAAAATCTTACATAAAACTTTGGTGTGGTGCAGTTCATACCTGCTCTTGCAATATTACTACACAGTTTCTTATTACATTTTTATTATGACCTTCATTTAACATATTAGACTAAAATGATGAGGCCTCTTGTCAAAAAGCAGCTAAATGATTCATTATACTCAGCAAATAATGAGAGACAATGATGTAAGAAAAAAAGCTAAACTAATAAACTGTGGCTGAAAACCACTGGATTTGAGTCACAGACCTGTTACTGATTTATGGATTATGCATTAATTTTGTCTTTCTGATTATCTATTGACAGAGGCAATATCAGAAAAATTAGATTAATAACTTATAAGTAGTCTTGAGATAACAGTTAGTGATTGGGTAATCACTTAGGTAAATAAGTAACTAAAATTGGAGCATCAAACAGGTTTGCTGTGCTGAGGCCAGAAGTTAAACTGGGAGGCCAGAACTACATGGGGCTTCCTGGGCTCCCTTCCCCTGAGTGTCAAAGGGATTTAATAATGCTACAAGGGTAAGTTTGCATATGCATGCTCTTACCTTCAGGTTTGAATTTCATAAATGCTTTTGCTTTGCACTCAACTATCATTTCTGGCCTCCTGGTGAAATTCTTGTTCTTTCTGTTTCTGGAATTGTATTGGACACAGGCAATGCTGGGGATGTCACTGACAGGAGTTGTCCCTAGGCACAACAGATTTCCCAAGTATGCTTCATTTAATGAAAATAGTGTTTTGGCACCAGCATGAAAAATCTTTCATCCTTGGGTTTTAAATTATTTCAAAAACATTAATTCTTGCAGAATTCCTGCAAGGCTTGTATTATAGAGTCACAGATTCATGGAGGCTTGATTCATGGAGAGAATAGAAACTTCAGATATCATTTACTTCATACCCATTTGTTTTTCAGATGAAAAATTAAAATCTAAAGGGGAAATGAATTGTCCAAGAAGGGTTCTTTTCAAAGAGAGTAAGTTTGAGTCAGTTTGATTAATCATTTCAAGCCACAGAGTTATGTTTTAGTTACCATAAAAATAAAATGTGAAGGTTCATTTCTTAGCTTGGACAATCATATAATTTCTCTCTCTTCTTTTCCTTGAAGTAGAACAAATGGTTAAAGGTAACATCTAGATATAGGTTCATAAGTAGATGTGTCAATATCTGTAATGACTAGAAGTATAACAAAGTTGGATTCTGTTATAGCTTGAATAACAAAGTCCCATATCAGTACATATATTTGCATACTTAGTATTCAATTGTTGATTCTGTTTGAAGATACCATTGAAAGTTCAGGAGTTGGAGCCTTTCTGGGGAAAGTATGTCTTTGGGAGATGGTTCGACGATTATATCTCATCCCATTTTCTATATCCCATCCCTGTTTCCTGTGTGTGCGTGGATAAAAATGTGATCAGCCAGCCTCCTGTTCCTGATATCATGCCATGCCTTCCTCACTGCTATTGTCTCTTTCTTTATGTACTAGGGACATCTGTATTGTTGTGATAAGCACCAGGACCAAAGCAGCTTTAGAAAGAAAATGTGCTTATTACAGCAACAGAGAAGTTCCTAGTACAGATACCATCAAGCTGAAGAAGCAATTGTATTCTTATTTAGTTTAAATAAGAAATAAATAAATTTCTTCATGAAAGATATAAAGAAATGAACTGCTTTTTTATTTAAAATATTAAATCTAGTCTCATAACACACTCTGTCATCACTTTCCTTCTGTCCATTTTAAGGATGAACAAATTTGTAAGAAGATGAAAGCTGGTCATGAGGAGACTATCAGTCCTTGAGTCTGCATGATAGAAGTTTCACCAGGGCAACTTTACATACATTTGGAAGAAGAAAGAATGACATTTATGCTGAAGAAATGCAATTTATTGACCATCTCATTAGTTACAGATATTTTCAAAACTTGAGTACTTATAAGCCACAGAAAAGTATCAGGAAAGTGCTGACATCAGTTTACCACAAAATTAATGAATATAATAATAAACATTATATTGTAAATGACTAATATTGTATTTTAAACAACATATACAATATCTATTGTATCAGGAATATATAATAATATATAATAATAGGGAAATTATGAGAGCAGGTCAAAAAAGAGATGAAAAATAATTAAAATAGAGTCTAGGAAAACATAGTTGTTTACAAAAAAGGAAAAGAACATTCTAGAATAAAACTTGTTTTAGCTGAAGTATTATATACTTTCTTTGTTCTGTGTACAAGCGATAGTATTATGATTACTATAAAGGCCTACCACAAGGAAATGAAGTTATGAGTTATTGCTAGTAACAATGGAAGAGTCTGCTTAAGGGCACTTAATAGGAGACTGGAAATTTTCTAATGCAGTGATGGACTAAGAGAAAAATGAGGAAATAGGATTATATTACAGACAAATAGGCAGATATTGAGATCACGTAGGAGATAGAAAGTTAGATGAAGGCCTCATTGTGTACTATGTAATATAATTATAAGAACAGCAAAGTCATTAGAAGACATAAAAAATGAACAAATCAAAAGTTGACTTTCTTTCTCCACACATTTTAGGTTATCTTTTTAAATTTCTTCTTTCTGCAAATTTTAGAATTTCATTTTTTCTTACTGATGAGTAGTACTCCATTGAGAGATACAACTAAATCTACAATTTTAGATATCAAAAGACATCACAGTGAAAGAATTCTGATGTATAGGCTATGAGTCTATGCTTGGGTAATAGCACAAATGTGAATAGAGCAACATATGAACAACATTTTAACTTGAAAAATAATCACACCTAGACATCACATTAGATTGTAGCAAGCAATGACTTTAGAAATTCTTATTGATATTCATAATAGCACAATTTATTGAGTACAAGAGGTCTAAGTCCTCAACCCCATAAGAAAACAGGCACAGTCCTACATGTATGCAACCACAAAGCAACTAAGTCATATGGAAGAACCAGAACCTACATTAATGGCTGATTTGCAATTGAAATAGGGTAGGGTCTATTAAGGATCACAAATAAATTATTCATGGACATAATCATTGTCATTTTTATTTTATATTATTTTCTAAAAAAATAATAGAGTGACAAGAAAAAAAAGAAATATGTAACAATGCGATTGTGTAGAATGAATTGTTTTGAGATGGAAAGAACAGCAGAAGCAAATATTAAATATAATTTTCAGATTATATTTAATATAGCTGTTCAGTGGTTGTGGTTAGCAGCTTGGGTGTTCTTTAATTTTTTTTTTAAAAGTCCTCTAATGACTAAGTACATCCCCTGCTTATCTTTCATTGTTTATGATATCTTTCTTGGTAGGATATCCTCCAATTCCATCCATTTCCCTGCGAATTTTAGTATATCATTTTTTCTTAATGCTGAGTAGTACTCCATTGAGTATATGCACAACAGTTTGTTAATCCATTCCTCACAGGAGGGGTATCTAGGTTGTTTCCAGGTTCTTGCTATTACAAGGGAGAGAGGACATCCTTGTCTAGTTCTTGATTTTAGTGGGATTGCTTTGAGTTTTTCATCATCAATTTTGATGTTGGCTCTCGGCTTCTTGTCAATTGCCTTTATTATATTAAGATATTTTCCATATGTTCCTGATATCTCCAGGGCTTTTTATCATAAAGGAGTGTTAGAATTTTTCAAAGGCTTTTTCAGCATCTAAGGATATGATCATGTGGTTTTTTTCCTTTAGTTTGTTTATATGATGGATGACGTTTACGGTTTTTTTGTATGTTGAACTATCCCTGCATTTCTGGGATGAAGGCTACTTGGTCATGGTGGATGATATTTTTTATATATTGTTGTGTATATTTTGCCAAAATTTTGTTGAGAATTTTACCATCAACATTCATGAGGGAAATTATTCTGTAATTCTCCTTCTCTGTTGTGTCTTTGAGTGGCTTGGGAATTAGGGCAATTGTGGCCTCATAAAAGGAATTTGGCAATATTCCTTCAGTTTCTTCTGTGTGAAATAGTTTGAGGAGTAATGGTAGAAATTCTTCTTTGAAATTCTTGTAGAATTCTGCACTGAAACCATCTGAACCTGGGCTTTTTATTACCTGGGAGGCTTTTAATGACAGCTTCAATTACCTTTAGGGTTATAGGTCTGTTCAGGTAATTAATCTGGTCTTCATTTAATTTTGGTAAATGGTACCTTTCCAAAAAGCTGTCCATGTCTTCTAGGTTTTTCATTTCTGTGGAATATAGATTTTCAAAGTGTGATCTGATAATTCTCTGGATTTCCTGGGGGTCTGTTGTTATATCCCCCTTTTCGTATCTGATTTTGTTGATTTGAATATTCTCTCTCTGCTTTTTGATTAGTTTGGGTAAGGACTTATCTATCTTGTTGACTTTCTCAAAGAACCAACTCTTTGATTTATTGATTATTTTTATTGTTCTTTGGTTTCAATTTTATTGATTTGAGCACTGTTTGATTATTTCCTACTGTCTATTCATTGTAGGTCAGTTCGCCTCTAATTGTTCTAAGACTTTCAGCTGAGCTGTTAGTTCTCTAGTGTGCCATTTCTCTAGGCTTTTCATATAGGTATCTAGTGTTATGAATTTTCCTCTTAAGACTGCTTTCATTGTGTTCCACAAGTTTGGTATGTTGTGGATTCATTTTCATTCTATTCTAGAAAGACTTTGATTTCTTTCTTAAGTTCTTCCTTGATCCAGAGGTTGCTCAGCTGAGTGATGTTTAGTTACCATGTATTGGTAGGCTTTCTGTGATTTTTGATGTTGTTGATCTCTAACATTAGGCCTTGGTGGTCCTATATGATATAAGGAATTATTTCCAATTTTTGGTATCTATTGATATTTACATTGTGCTATGCTTATATATGTCTTATATAAACTCCCTGGGGTCAGACTCCAGTAAGTAAATGAGCAGCATGAATGGGCATTTTTATAAATGGCAAGATCTTAAATGTGGGTATGAATCTAAGAGGACTGATAAGGGAGTTTGATGGGGTGCATGATATAAAATCACCAAAAATTTTATATATTTATCAAGTTAGGCTCATTTTTAAAGTGGGAGAACTAGAAAATTCTTTATGTCAAGTGCCTTCATTACGCAAATTACACAAGATATTTATAATCATTCTATTTAGGAAACACAAAGGTGATTTCAAATTAATAATGATAAAAAAGAACTGATTATGGGGCTCAGCATAAATTGAGCATAAATTATTCCCTTTGAGTAATCTGTTTGGAGGTTCAATACTTTCAGTTCTAAATTCTCTTTTTTTTTTTTTTTTTTTAAAGAGAAGTGTCCACAGCAATATCTTGTCACTTTCATCAAATATATGAAACTTTCTCATATCATTGCACAGGTGAGAGGAAAAGGGAAGGTAATACACCTGTAATTCAGGTAATCAGTACCTTTCCCAAAGCTAGCTTTGTAGACTTCGCTGCATTATTGAGCACATATTAGAGACTAACATCTTTCTCATTGCCATTTGGAATGATCAAGCAAATAAATTTAAAAGAATCATCTTTTTGGTATGAAAATGCAAGTAGTTTTGTGAGTTCCCCTAAGATGTTTTACATTGACGCTACTCAGTGAACGGCATTATTTCTTTCTCAGTCTGTTTGTAACTATTAATAAGAAAGCTAATGATTTTCATGTGTTAGTTTTGAATCTTGCTTTTTTTTGCTGTAAGTGTTTAGCAGTTATAGGAGTCTCCCGGTGAAGATTTTAGACTAACTTATATACTATGATATCTGATATTATCTCCAAATAAAGATACTTACAGATGTTCAGGGTTGAAGCACCATTTAAGACGATTTTTCCTTTAATGAGTATGAAATGTCCTTCTTCATCTCTTTCAATTAATTTTGATTTTAAGTCTCTTTTGTCAAATGTTAATATAGCTATACCAGCCTGCTTCTTAGGTGCATTTATCTGTAATATTTTCCCATTCTTTTACCCTGTGGCAATGCCTACCCTTTATGTTAATGTATATTTCTTAGATGTAGGAGAAGGATGGATACTTTTTTACAATCCTTTTCGCTACTTTGTTTCCTTTTAATGTATTGAGACATTGATAAGAGAATGATCAATGAGCAGTGTTTGTTGTTTGCTATTATTTTTTTGTTTTGGTGTTGAATTTTCTTCCTCCTTCTTTTGATTTGGCAGTCTGATACCATTTATTCTTTGTGTTGCCTTGGGTGTTGTTAGCCCCTTCAGAGCCTTTTGTAGGACTGTATTTGTGGATGGAAACTGACTATTGTTTAAAATTTATTTTATCAAGCAATGTTTTTATTTTTCCCTCTATTGTGATAAGAAAGTTTCATTGATAAATAATCTGGGCTGATATCTATGGTCTCTTAGAGTTTGTAGAACATCTTCCCAGGCCCTTCTGGCTTTTAAAGTTTCCATTGAAAAGTCACGTGTTATTATAATGAAACGGCTTTCATATGTCATTTGGTCTTTTTCCCTTGTAGCTTTTAATAAGATTTCTTTGTTCTGTATGTTTTGTGTTTTGGTTATTATGTGACATGCAGAATTTATTTTCTGGTCCTCTCTCTTTTGTGTTCTGCATGCTTCTTGTACCTTGATAGGCACCTGCTTCCTTAGGTTGGGGAAATTTTCTTCTATGATTTTGTTGAAAATTGTTTCTGTGTCTTTAATCTGGCTTTTAATCCTTCCTCCTTTCCTGGATGTTTGTGCCTGATTTCTTTTAGATTTAACTTTTTTTTTTTTTTTTTTTTTTTTTTTTTTTTTTTTTTTTTTTTTTTTTTTTTTTTTTTTTTTTTTTTTTTTTTTTTTTTTTTTTTTTTTTTTTTTTTTTTTTTTTTTTTTTTTTTTTTTTTTTTTTTTTTTTTTTTTTTTTTTTTTTTTTTTTTTTTTTTTTTTTTTTAACCCAAGATGTCTATTTCTTCTATCTTGTCTTTAGAGCTTAGAGATTCATTTATCATCTGCTGTATTCTGTTGGTGAGTTTTGCCTGTAAGTTTTGTATTCAAGTTCCTAAAGTTTTCATTTTAAGTTTTATCTCAGTTTGAGTTTTCCTGATAAATTCCACTTCCATTTGCAGGTCTTGATTTTTTTTAATTTCTTTCCACTGTTATGCTATCATTTATTTCTTTAATGAATTATTTCTTCTCTTAGGACCTCTAATATATTGACAATGGTTATTTTAAAGTTTTTTTTGTGATTTAGGTATATTAGATTTCTTAGGAACTACTATAGCAGGGTTCCTGGGCATTAGTGGAAACATTGTGTTTTTATGCTAATGTCTACAGCATGTGGGTTTTGAAATGATTGCAACATTAGGTGCTGAACTCTTCCCCTTTTTTGAAAGGCCTTTTTGTTCCTCAGTTTTCGTTGCCTTTTCTGGTTCTAAGGACAGTGTTGTGATTGTGTGTTTGCTCACAGGTGTGGATACTGAGATTGTGTTTTATAGTACTGAGTGATGATACTTAGGAATGGAGAAGAGCTAGAAAGGGGGTGTGGACACTTTGGAAATCAATATAGCATTTCCTCAGAAAACTAGAAATCAATTTTCCCAGTGATCCAACAATACCACTACTGGGTATATACCCAAAATATGCACATTCTTACACCAAGGACATTAGCTCAACTATGTTCATAGCAGCAATATTTGAAATAGCCAGAACCTGGAAACAACCAAGGTGTCCCTCAACTGAAGAATGGATTAAAACAGAAATGTGTATAATGTAGTACTACTACTCAGCAGGAAAAATAATGACATCTTGAAATTTGCAGGCAAATAGAGGAATCTGGAGAGTATTAGGGGAACAACAGAGAGGGAGAACAAAGAAATGGATGTCTTGATACAGGGAGCCATTGTGGGGTTAGAGAGAAACCTGGTTCTAAGGAAATACCCAAGAATTCTCAAGATGACCCCAGCTAGAACTCCAAAATTAGTGGAGAGGGTAGCTAAATAGGACTTTCACTATAATCAAATAAATGCCATCCCAATTGCCATTTTAGAACCTTTATTCAATCACTGAAGGAGGCAGACATAAAGGTCCATAGCTAAGCACCATGTCAAGTTCCTGATCCAGCAAAAGAGAGGGAGGAGAGATTATATGAGCAAAAAGATCAGGATCATGAGGAGGAAACCCACAGAGATGGCTGATCTGAGCTGTTGGGAGCTCACTGACTCTGAAATAACCTCTGAGGTACCTTCATGGAAACTATCTAAACCTTCCAAATATAGATGACAGTCAAGTTGAGTGGGCAGTTTGTGGAGCCCCTTACAGTAGGACCAGAGTTTATTCCTGGTATATGAACTAGCTTCTTGGAGCCCATTTTCTACAGAGGAACACCTTATTTAACCTTGGTACTGGAGGGAGGGGCTCAGACCTACCTGAAAGCCAACCTTGGAAGTCCTTGCCCTCCCTGAGAATGGATGGTGGGATAGAGTTGGGAGAGGCTAAAAGAGGACTGGGAGGAGAGGAGAGAGTGGGAGCAGTGGTGGGTATAGGAAAATAAACTTTTTAAATAAAAATAAAAAGAAAGGGGTGCTGAGGAAGATGTCTACAGGATGGAAGAAAGCAGTATATGTCACCAGGATCTGCTTAATTGCCTAGATTTGGGACAGAGAGGGAGGAGAGGCCATAAGTGGTAGTGTGTGCTACAGAGCTGTGAGTGACTGCGTAGTTGAGTTTACAGGGAAGGAGGAATAAAGATCCAATGATTGCCTGCCTGCATCCCTGGCTGTTGTGTCTGGTATGTTTCCAGGGAATGCCTGTGGGCGTTGGCAGCTGAGACAAAGGAATAGGATGATAAAGGAGGCTGTAAAAGATTTCCATGTTCTTCTGCTAATGAAGAGGAAGAGAGGACATACTAGGTGGTCTGCTACAGAGCTGAGGGTGAGACATAGGACTGAATTTGGAGGAGAGGAGGGAGAGTGAAAGTCTGAAAATCACCTACCTGCTCCTCTAGCCAGTGTGGCTGCCTGAAGTATCTTATAAATGCTCTTTTTTTAACTGTGGGATTTTTGCCCTCTCTTTTATGATGGTCCTTGAATCTTGGTATGGAAAAAAAGGACTGACATAGGTGTCCTGGTTATTGAAGATTAACCTCTTTTCCTTCATTTTATAGAGAAGGAAAATATTTTTTTGAGAATAACTACTCTCAGAACCATTAAAAGACCTTTGACTCATAAGAAAACTTGGTTCCAGCTTTCATGCTTTACCTCTGGCATCACATAAGGATAGTATTCAGAAAATGTTTAGTTTTTATTATTTTTCTATGATGGTAAGGGAATACATAGGAATCAGGAATGGGGATGAGACCCACACTGAAAACAACTAAGAATGTCAGGACCAGCTCAGCCTATTCTTATTTCTTTGATTTTTCTATTATTTTTGGGCCTGTCTACAGGTCAAAATGCTTCTCATTTGCTTCAGGACTGATTGTATATGAGTCATACTTTAAAAGCACAATTGTTCTAAACCCATGAAAATATCCCAGGATAGGTCACCTCTCCACTTGAGTGACATGGCTCTGGCTATATTGTCATTTGGACAGCCAGGTCTAGTGACCTCATTTTCTCCTGCTTTTGAGACTGACATTTGAATATGGCTTAGGGTTACCTTTGTATATTTCTTTCTAATATTGAGAAACTTGATGATCTCACCAACATTTGTCTCTGCTCTTAAGTATTATGAATCTTGTTATTGTTATCCCTGACATATTTATTGTTTAAAACAAGGTCAAACCCACACCATGGGTTTTGAATGATCTAAAAGAAAGTTGTCTTGTATCATATGACTGCTTCTTGGAAATGTTCGGAGACATGGACTGGCATGGTGCTATGTGGAAAAACATGCTTTGTAGATAAATATTTTAAAAAGCCTGAACTACATTGCCAAAGAAGAAGGTGCTTGCATACTCTGAGACTGAAACTGAGGTTTGACACTACTGGGAGATTTACTGGATCAGCCATGGAGATTTTCCTAAACTTAGTTTTAAGCCTCATCTTTTGTGTCTGTTCTTCCCCATATCAACTCAGTCACTGGGCAGCCCACAGGCAAGGATTGGCTTTTTGGGAGGAAGTCACCTGCAGCCATCTGAGGACAGTTCCCAGAGAGGACATTGTTTTCAGTCTATCAGCTATGATATTCCTAACAGTGGGGGGGGGGGGGAAGGTTCTTGGTACTGACTGGTCCAGGTGTGACTCCAGAGTCCTCTTTGCCAACCTAAGTTCCAGAAGGAAATAAGAGATGTCACATGGAAAGTAGGAAAATTACAAACCCACTTTCCTGTTACCACATGAGAAGTCCCCACTTGCCTCAGAAGTGAGTCATGACTGTCAAACCTTTTAAAAACACAGGTTTTATTTTAATCTCTGTGTATGTTATGTATGTGTGTGACTACTACATGTATGTATGTACCTGTGGAGGCATTAGATAAGTGGTGTTAGATCCCCTGGATTTTGGGTAACAGGTGATTGGTTGTTGTGAATCTCCTGACTTGAGTCTTAGAAACTGAACTCAGATCCTCTAGATCAACAGCAAGAACTCTTGACTGCTGAGCATCTCACTTGCTGGTTTGGGGAAATCTCAAGCTAATCCATTGGTTTAAGTTATCTATTATTTAGTGTGCACATAGTGTGTGTGTATGTGTGTGTGTGCACGTGCATGCGTACTACAAGCTTGTGGGAGTAGTTTCTCTCCTTCCATCATGTGGGTACCATAAACTGAACTCAGGTTGTCACTTGTGGCCTGTGCCTTTACCTGCTGAGCCATATTTCTGAGTACTATGCTTTTCTCAACAGATGTGTCTTTCAAGTAATCCATTTTAGGAGAGAACTATGCAAAAAAAAGTTGTGATTAAAAAAAATAAGACCTTTGATTGAATGCAAAAAGGCACACTGTTATTATTTATTCATGGATCTAAATCCAAAACAGAAAGAGGCCTACCATCCTGCTGATTCAGAGGTAGGGGCACAAAAGGCCTTATAAGGAGAGATACATCTAGCTTTATAAAATATTAAATGGAAACTCAGAAAGTTAAATTGTAAACTAATGAGATACAATGTTAGCAATAGGAATTTTGCATTCTTTTTTTTTTCTCTGTACCTTTCCAAGGGAAACTCTTGAAACCCTTTTTACTTCCAACAAGAAAGTTCAAATACCATGTAGACAAGCCGCTTACAGAAGGGTGCATGAGTTGTTTCTTTCGCAAAGTCAAATTGAGGGAGACAAGGCTGTTTTAACAGAAACTGGTGACTGCCTCTCTCTCCATGGGAAAATCAAGCTGGATCATTTACTTTGTCCTCCCTTTTCATGTGGTTTCACAGACTGATATAATAAATGTACTTAAGCAAAGCAATTACTAGAATGTTTCTTTAGACATGCAAATTTAATGGCCTGTTTCTATAGTTCCTGAAAGAAAGTCTGTGAAATTACAATATGAGTGCATTTGAAGTTATCTTAAAAGAGAGAGTAAGAAATGTTTCCCTTTGTTAATATTGTAACCTAAAAACTCCCATTTTACATTTCTTTCTTAAATCTACTTTCAACAAAATCTTTGGTCCTGTGTTTTTATTTAAAGATCAGAAGCTGAATTGATCTCTTTTATCCAAGGGCAAAGAAGTAAAGGAAAATAAATTATATGAGCAACAATCTTCTTTTTGGCTGAGTTTGACCTAACAAAGAAGGGCTTGAGTGACAGAGACAGGGGCTGATATTTTTGTGAACTTAGGACTCTTGGGGGATTCTAGGTATGGAATATTGTTTTGGGACCCATGAGATAAATACCAGACAAGGAATGTGGAAGATGGTCTTGTTTGAGTAGGGAACCAAGCAGCAGAACCCTATAGATGTAACTCCTGACTGGATGTATTGTTTCCATGACTATAGACATGGCTATAGTATGATTATTGTGATTTTCTCAAGAATTGTGTCCTTCAGGTGATCCATTTTAAGGTAAAATCAGGCAGAAAATTTGTGGTTAATACAACCAAGACCTTTGATTGAATGCAAATGGTGTCTTGATCTAGGAATTTCTTACCTCTAGAACTATGAGAAAAAAAAGTATATTTATTATAACTTCTCCAACTCTAGGTAATCTGTTGCAGCCAGACAGAATAGACTAACATTCAGAGGTGGCACAATTTCTACAGTGACTCTTTTCACAATTTTTTATGTCACCCATCATAGTAAAATAAACACAATTTTATCATTTGAAATCAATTATTTTTATCTTAATGTATTTGCACACACACACACACACACACACACACACATATATATATATATACATATATAATATGAAGTAAAGGGCAATTTTCTTCCACAAAGAGACATTTCTACAGTGTTTAAACCAAAAGGATATCTAATCTCTGATTTTTGATAGCTCTAAATTCTTCTTTATAGTAAATAATTTGTATTCATACCTAACTTATTCCTTGATGACCTTGGTCATCTGTTCTCATTCTGCCCTATTGTAGCAGTATATCAAGACACCCGTGTAACATCCTTCCAGGTATCTGATGATAACTTTTATATCCACTTCCCTCTTGTCTCAAATGTATTTTTTCAGTTCTATTGGAACTTCAACTATCTTGCTTAATTTTGAGTCCTTGTTTTTCACCATTTTTGTCTCTTTTTACTGGCTATACTTAATATACTGCTCATGATGACACACAGTTATTAGGGAATCCCAGACTTATTTTCTTTCTAGTAAATACAATTCTTGAGTCTACTTTTGAAAATGACAACAAGTTATATATGCAAGCAATGAATGCAGTTAAGGAGGAGAAAAAAATTATTTCATAATCTTAGCAGTTGGTTTTGGTGGAAAATGGAGAATAGAGTTATGAATTATAGATATGTTCTTCTGACATATTAAATATATCCCACAAACCTTGCACTGTAGACATAATATTATTGCTCTCACTACATAGGAAAATTTACTGAGGCTCAAAGGAATTATATTATTTAACTGAAACAGAAGCTAGAAAATGGCACAATATTAATACTCCCCCATCAACCCCTGTGAATGTGTGTGTATTTCTCTTACTGTATGTATCCGCCAAACAGAAATTTCTATAACTGCGAGAGTTCAGTAGCTGGGCTGGTTAGTTGTTCTTTGTCAACTTGACACAAGTAGAGTATATGGGAAGGGAAACTTTATTTGAGAAAATGCCTCTATCATGTTGGCTTGTAGACTAATCTGTAGGATTATTTGTTTTTTTTTTTAA
Organism: Sigmodon hispidus; assembly: GCA_004025045.1. Lineage (NCBI taxonomy): Eukaryota > Metazoa > Chordata > Mammalia > Rodentia > Cricetidae > Sigmodon > Sigmodon hispidus. The sequence continues at coordinate 21,729 of PVIH01007633.1, read as the reverse complement.
GTTTATTTAAGTATTTATTAGGCATAAGCATTCTACCTGCATTGACTGCAGGCCAGAATCTTATTACAGATGGTTGTGCACCACCATGGGGTTGCTAGGAACTGAACTCAGGACCTCTGGAAGAGCAGTCAGTGCTGTTAACCGCTGAGCCCTCTCTCCAGCCCCAGGATAATTTGTTAATTATTGATTGATATAGGAGAGTCAAGCCCATGTGGGCAGTGCTATCCTTGAAAATGTGGTCCTGGAGTATATAAGAAAAAATGGACAAGTCATTAAGCAGCCTTCTTCCTTAGTCTCTGCTTCGCTTCCAACATTCTGGTTCTTGCCGTGAGTTTCTCTCTTGGTTTCTTTCAAAATGCGCTCTGTAAGGCAAATAAACCCTTTTCTTCCCAAGCTGCTTTTGGCTATGGTGTTTACCATGGCAATAAATACCAAACTAGGAAAGTATTACAAGACTGAATACAAAGATGGATTCATGTGTATGTATAAAGGTCTGCATAAGTGTGTTTATAAGTGATATATGTGTATGTACATGTGGTAAATGTATGTTTATTTCTGTGCATGTGTGTGTATATATGTCTATATATCTGTACATGTTGCATGTATGTTTGTGTACAGATATGTACATGTATGTACATGTGTGCATTTGTATGTATTATTATCATCTGAATCATTGTGCCTACCTGGTCTTGCTATGACCTAAAGTCAATCTTGAAATTATTTATAAATTAATGATTAACATTCAAATTTCATTTGACATTGATAATTATGGTGCTGTGAATAGGAATGGCCCTCTTAGCTCATAATGTTGAGTGTTTGGTCATTTTGAAGTGACACTACTTGAGAGAGATTAGAGGGTATGGCCTTGTTGGAGGAAGTGTGTCACTGAGGGTGGGTTTTGAGGTTTGAAAAGCCCTGTGTCTCTTTCTCTTTGCCATCTGTGGATCCAGATGTAGAACTCTCAGCTCCTTCTCTTGTACCATGTCTGCCTGTGTGTCTCCATGCTTCCCACCATACGGATAATGTGCCAAAACTCTAAAACTCGAATCCAGCCACAGTTAAATGATTTTTTTTATAGGAGTTGCCATGGTCACAGTGTCTCTTCACAGCAATACAACATTGATTAAATTAATGATTTCATGAAGATAAGTAACATCTGAAGGAAGACTTTCCAGAAGACATGGACAGTGTCAGCTTCTCCTAAAAGTTTGTTAGATAGTCAACATTCTAGAAATCTTCACAAAGAAGGGTCGTGACAATGTCTGGATCATTTGTCTTATTTGTCATGAACATTTGTACTTGAGAGACAGACTAAAAACATTTGCACTGGAGTTCAAGGAAGAGATGAACTAAATTTTGTTCTTATTTACATTTTATAAATCCAATGATATTTTATTAAATTTCAAATAGAAATGCTAATGCTGGAACTTCATGAGTGAATGTTCACTTCACATCTTCCTTTACTGAGCAGACTGAGACTTGTTCAGAATAAAGCTAGATCTTAGGGTTTTATATAGCCAAGACTTACCTCATTAACATAGAGGCTACTTTTTTATTTTTATAAAATAAAGTCTCATTTTTTTATCCATGTAGCCACTTGTTCAAACTCCCTCACCCCCACCATCCCACCCCTCCTGGTCAGTCTCTCTTCTCCCCATCTCCCTGCCCCTCCCAAGAAAGGGCAAGAGGTCCCAAGGTTCAGCATCCACTCCAGGCAAGTGTGATTTCCTCATCTTAATATCAAGACTGGGATCCGTGTACCTTTGGAAGGAATGGGCTCCAACGTGCTTCACATCCCAAGGTGTTCATTGGCTGTGGTTTGTAGCATGGGTGTTCTTTGTTTTTTTGTTTAAAGTCCACTAATGAGTGAGTACATCCACTGCTTACCTTTCTGAGTTTGTGATACCTCACTCAGGAGGATATTCTCCAAATCCATCCATTTGACTACAAATTTTAGAATATAATTTTTTCTTACTGCTGAGTAGTACTCCATTGTGTAGTGTACCACAGTTGTTAATCCATTCTTCAGTTGAGGGGCATCAGTTGTTTCCAGGTTTTTGTTATTATGAATAATTCTGCTATAAACATAGTTGAGCTAATGCTTTTGGGGTTCAAATGTATATCTTTAGGATATATGCCTAAAAATGGTATTGCTGGATCCTTGGGGTGACTGATTCCCATTTTTCTGAGAAACTGTCATACTGCATTCCAGAGTGGCTGAAAAATTTTACACTCCCACCAACAATAGAGGAGTATTCCCCTTGCTCTCCAACTTTTTCAGCATAGGCTATCACATGTGTTTTTGATCTTAGTCATTCTGACAGGTGTGAGGTGTTACCTCAAACTTGTTTGATTTGCATTTCTCTGATGACTAAAGATGTTGAGCACTTTTTCAAGTGTCTTTCAGCCATTTGTAATTCTTAAGCTGAGAATTCCCTTTTTAGTTTTGAACCCCATTTTTTAATTAGGTTATTTAGGGCTTTGGGTTCTAGTTTCTGAGTCCTATATATATTTTAGAGATCAGTCCTCTGTCACTTGCAGGGTTGGAGAACATCTTTTCCCATTCTGTAGGCTGTTGTTTTGTCTTATTAACTGTGTTCTTGGCTTTACAGATGATTCTCAATTTCAGGAGGCCCCACTTATTGATTGGTGTTCTTAGTGTCTATGTTACTGGTGTTATATTTAGGAAGTGGTTACTTATACCAATGCATTGGAGAGTATTTCCCACTTTTTTTTTCTATCAAGTTCAGTGTGGCTGGGTTCATGTTGAGATTTTTGATATACTTGGATTTGAGTTTTGTGCAGGGTGATAGGCTTGGATCTATTTGCAGTTTCCTATACATTGTCATCCAGTTATGCCAACAACATTGTTGCAGAAGCTATCTTTTTTCCACTGAATATTTTATGCTTCTTTGTCAAAGATCAGGTGTTCATAGATGTGTAGGTTAATGTCAGGGTCTTCAGTTAGATTTCATTGATCCAGAAGTCTGTTTTTATGCCAGTAACAGTTTTTATTACTGTAGCTCTATAGTATAAAATGAAGTCAGGGATGTTGATGACTCCTGAAGTTCTTTTGTTAAGCCAGATTGTGTTGGCAATTCTGGCTTTGGTGTTATTTCAAATAAAATTGGGTATTATTCTTTCAGGTCTTTAAAAAATTGTATATTGAATTTGATGGGAATTGCATTGAATCTGTAGATGGCTTTTGGTAAGATTGCCATATTTACTATGTCAATACTACCTATCCAGGAACATGGGAGATTTTTCATTTTCTGATATCATCTTCAATTTCTTTCTTTAGTAATTTAAAGTTTTTGTCAAAAAGATCTGTTACTTCCTTGGTTATAGTTAAATAGCATTAAAACAGAGGTTTTTAATGCTATTTGCAGCTATTATAAAGGATGATATTTCCTTTATTTCTTTTTCAGCCCTTTTATCTTTAGTGTATAGGAGGCCTACTGATTTCTTTGACTTAATCATGTATCTTGTTACATTGCTGAAGGTGTTTATCCACTGAGAATTTTCCTGGTAGAATTTTGTGGGTCACTTAAAAATACAATCATATCATTTGCAAATAGAGATACTTTCACATCTTCTTTCCAATTTGTATCCCCTTAATCTCCTTTCGTTTTCTTATTGCTTTAGGTAAAACTTCAAGAACTATATTGAATAGTAAGAGGAGAGGGAACAGCCTTGTCTAGTTCCTGATTTTAGTGGAATTGCTTAAAGTTTCTCTCTGTTTAGTTTGATACTGGCTGTTGTCTTCTTGAAAATCAACTTTATTACATTTGATATTTTTCCTGTATTTCCGATCTCTCCAGGAATTTTATCATAAAGGAGTTTTGGATTTTGTCAAAGGCTTTTTCAGCATTTAAGGATATGATCATGTGGTTTTTTTTTTCTTTAGTTTGTTTATATGATGGATGACATTTACAGTTTTTCATATGTTGAACCATCCCTGCATTTCTGGGATGAAGCCTACTTGGTCATGGTGGATGATATTTTTTATATATTGTTGTATACAGTTTGCAAAAATTTTGTTAGAATTTTAGCATCAAAATTCACGAGGAAATTGGTCTGTAGTTCTCCTTCTTAGTTATGTCTTTGAGTGGCTTGGGTATTAGGGTAATTGTGGTTTCATAAAAGGAGTTTGGCAATATTCCTTCAGATTCTACTCTGTGAAATAGTTTGAGGAGTAATGGTAGTAATTCTTCTTTGAATGTCTGGTAGAATTTTGCACTGAAACCATCTGGACCTGGGCTTTTTTAACTTGGGAGACTATTAATGACACCTTCAATTTCCTTTAGGGATAAAAGTCTATTTAGGTCTTTAATCTGATGTTGATTTAATTTCAGTACGTGGTACCTGTTGAGAAAGATGTCCATTTCTTCTAGGTTTTTCATTTCTGTGGAGTATAGATTTTCAAAGTATGACCTGATAATTCTCTGGATTTCCTGAGGGTCTATTGTTATGTCCCCTTTTCATTTCTGATTTTGTTAATTTGGATATTCTCTCTCTGCTTTTTGGTTATTTTGGATAAGGGTTTATCTATTTTGTTGACTTTCTCAAAGATCCAACTCTTTGATTCATTGATTGTTCTTTTTGTTTCAATTGTATTGATTTCAGCTCTAAGTTTGATTATTTCCTGCCATCTACTTCTTCTAGGCGAGTCTGCTTCTAATTGTTCTAGGGTTTTCAGCTGTGCTCATAGTTCTCTTCTGTGAGATTTCTCTGGTCTTTTATGTAACCATCTAGTGCTATGAATTTTCCTTTTAAGACTGCTTTAATTGTATTCCATAAGTTTGTGTATGTTGAAGATTCATTTTCATTTAATTCTAGAAAGTCTTTGATTTCTTTCTTAATGTCTTCCTTAACCCACAGGTAGTTTAATTGATTGATGTCTAGTTTCCATGAGTTGGTAGGCTTTCTGTGATTTTTGATGTTGCTGAACTCTAACTTTAGACCATGGTGGTCTGATATGATACAAGGGATTATTTCCATTTTATTGTATCTATTTATATTTGTTTTTTGACCAATTATGTGGTCAATTTTAGAGAAAGTTTCATAGGGTGCTGAGAAATATGTATATTCTTTAGTGTTTGGGTGGAAGCTTCTGTAAATATCTATTAAGTCCATTTGCATTCTAACCTGTGTTAGACCTTTTGTTTGTCTGTTGAGTCTCTGTCTGGTTGACCTATCCAAGGGGGGAAAGTAGGATATTGAAGTCTCCCTCTATTAAATTGTGACATTTGATGTGGGATTTAAGCTTTAGTAGTATTTTTTTTAACATATGAAGTTGCCCTTTTATTCAGGGCCTAAGTATTCAGAATTGAGATCTCATCATGATCAATTTTTTCCTGAGATGAATAAGTAATGTCTGATTTGGTCTTTTTTGATTGATTTTAGTTTGAATTCTACTATGTTAGTTATTAGGATGGCTACACCAATTTGTTTATTGGGGCCATTTGATTGGAAAATCTTTTCCCAACCCTTTACTCTGAGCCTTTGTCTGTCTTTGAAGTTTAGGTGTGTTTCTTGTATGCAGCAGAATGATGGCTTCTGTTTTCTGTCCATCGTGTTAGGGTGTATCTTTTTATAGGTGAACTGAGTCCATTGGTTATTAATGGATATTAATGACCACTGTTGTTATTTTTGGTCGTGGCTTGGGTCTATTTTCTTCTTTGTTTTTTTTCTTCTGTGGGATTATTGATTGTTTGTGGTTTCATGGGTGTATCTGAGATCCTTAGGTTGGGGTTCTCCTCCTAGTGCTTTCCATAGAATTTTTAGATAGGTATTGTTTAAATCTGTCATTGTTGTGAAATATCTTGTTACTCCATCTATGATGATTGATAGTTTTGCTGGTTGTAGTAGTCTGGGTTGGCAGCCATGCTCTTTTAGTGTCTGTATAACTTCTGATCAGGATCTTCCTGCTTTCATTGCTTCCATTGAATAGTCTGGTGTTATTCTAATGGGTCTGCCTTTATAGGTAAGTTGGCCCTTTTCTTTTGCAGCTCTTAAAACTTTTTCCTGTTTTTTATGTTTTGCAGCTTTATTATTATGTGCCAATTAGACTTTTATGGTGGGGGGTCTAATTTTTTGGCATTCTGTAAGATTCCTGCATCTTTATAGGCATTTCCTTCTTTAGATTTGGAAATTTTTCTTTTATGATTTTTTTTTTAAACTTTATTTATTTATTATTTATTTATTTGCCTTGGTGTTTGCCTGGAACTGGAACTACAGACAGTTGTTAGCTGCCATGTGGGTGCTGGGAATCGAACCCAGGTCCTCTGGAAGAGCAGACGGTGCTCTTAACCGCTGAGCCATCTCTCCAGCCCCTTCTTTTATGATTTTATTGAATACATAATCTATGCCTTTGAGTTTATATCCTCCTTCTTCTATTCCTATTATTCTCAGGTTAAGTCTTTTCATGATGTCCCAAATTTCTTGAATGTTTTGTGTTATAGCTTCTACGGCTTTGGTGATTTCTTTGAGTAGTTTATCTTTTTTCCCTATTGAGTCTTCCACTCCTGAGGTTCTCTTTTCCATCTCATGGGTTCTGTTGGTTATGCTTGTATATGTAGTTCCAGATCTTTTCTTCATATTTTCTATTTCCCCCTTTGCCTCATTTTGTGCCTTCTTTATTGCTATTTCAAATTTTAGTTCCTGTAATGTTGCTTTCACTTGTTGGTTTTCCTTTTCTTGATTTTCTTTGTTTTCTTTGAAGAATTTGTTCATCTCTTCCATTTTTTTTTGTTTGTATTTTCTTCTATTTCTTTAAGGGAATTTTTTATATCCTTTTTTAAGGCTTCTATAATCTTCATAAAGTTATTTTTGATATTGTTTCTTTCTGTTTCCTCTTCTTGCTCTGTTTAGGTCTTGGTGTTGTAGAACTACCAGTTTCTTCTGGTGGTGCCTTTTTGTTCTTTATATTGTCATATGTATCCTTGCACTGGCATCTCTCTATGGCTTCAGTGGTTCACTCTTGGTCAGCTCCTAGTCAGTTGTGGCTAGAGGGCTTGTGTGTCTCTTGTCTGCTCTTGACACAGGGTCTGCAAGATCTCTGACTCTGGTCTGGACTTGTGTCTATGGTTCGAAGGTGTCTATGATGATAAAGCTTGCCCTGGAGGAAGGGTCTGGTCATGGGAGGTCCCTCCTGCTGGATTCCCTAGAGATCACTGGAGAAAGTCCTTTGCATCTTTAGTCTAGAGCCTGCATACTGCATGTGAGAGCCTGAGGTCAGAGTCATGGGTGTGTCTCTGGCCATGGAGAGGAATTCTCCAGGCAACCCAGGAGCTGGAATCTGCTCACCTCTGAGTCTATTCTGGACATGGGTCTCAAATCTGTCCGCAGAGGCTACTTTTAATCCAAAGAAGTGGGATAAAATAATAAGCTTAAAATAAATTGTTTTTTTTTATTATTTGGTATGACAGAAAGATATACCAGACCTTGCCCTTTAGGAGCCCTTTCTTTACCTGACTGGATAGATTAGTGAATAATGAAAATATGACACATGCATTTGAATGGTAAGGGCAGAGTATCACTTAATGCTGCCATCTAACTTTCTATTCTTTTGTATGGCGAGAGGGCAGGGATGGCAGTTCCCTAACCAGAAATGTTGAACTAAGACAAGGTTGGGAAATGCTGATGTTCTAGACAATTATCAAGTGCCAAAGAGTTACATGAGCCCCTATGCTGTATGCTTATTTTATATGTTAAATATTTTCATCCCTGCACATCAACAAATGCATTTTCTTTTTCTGAGTTCTTCTATAATACAGTGAGTGTAGCCTTCTAGGTGGAGCATACAGTCTGTTCATAAATCTAAGAACAATGCAAAGAAGAACTGGAACCTGTCTAACTTGTTTCTAATCACATCTGTGGCAATAACTGACTCCCAAGCCAGATTCAGTTGTTTTAGTTTGAATTCTTTATTCTTTTTTGTCATTTATGTTGTTCAATTTCAGTTTCTTTTTCTCTCCTTTGATAATGCAGCTTAGCACTGATACAATTCTAGCTGGTTATAATTTTTAAATGCAAAGTTGAAAAGAGAGAAATTTTGGCTAAATATAACTGTACTCAAAATAGGCAGATAGATATGTTTAGATGATAGCTTTAACTCTTCATTTTTTTCTAGACCCATGTTATTTTGAATTACTTATTATAAAAATTTGTGTGTGTGTGTGTGTGTGTGTGTGTGTGTGTGAGTGCATATTTAGGGGCACCTGGCATTGGCAAAATAATTATCTGGGTTACTGATAGTTCTTTGTTCTTTTTTTCAATGTTTTTGAGTGATTCTTACCTGCTTGTTAAAAAAACCATATTCATTTATATTTGAATGTTATTTGCTTTATTCTTTTCAGTTAAATATGAAAATTGGTTCTCATTACTGACTATACAAGAATTAGATGAAAACTGCCTTATGTAATTTTTCTAAAGCATAAATGTCATTTCAAGTTCCCAGCAATGTTTTTCCCTTTGCATTGTAAGCTGTGTAAATTTTAGTAACTATTTTTCTTTTTAAAGATGCTGTTATCATTTTTAAAATGAATTTACAAATAAATATCCTAATTTACATCACATTGTGCTTTATAATTTGATTTAATTCTGTTCTTTCCTATGTGGAACATCAATGATGTACTATAAAACACATGGGAAAAATTCTCCTTGGGGAATAGGAAGTGATATCAGACTGAAATAAAAAACAAGACTTCAAACCTTTGTTTAGTACAAAAGTTTTTTTTTTCCTTTCCTGCCTCTGAGATGCTGCCTGCACTTGTGATGGTTCACCTAAGCATGACTATCCTCCGTGACCTTCTAAACTTTCTAGTCTAGTCTAGTTCTTGCATTAGAGACTCTCATTGTTAATGCCTCTCAAGGATCCCCTGCCCTCTGCTTTTTTTTTATTTTTATTTTTAATCCTTCCTACCACAGCTTTCCTCTTTTCCCCTGACCTAAATTTTAGCTTTACATATGCAAATGCTTGTAAATGTATTTTTGTTGGATGCTGTGAAGCTAGAAAAGCCCCAAACTTAGTGCTTGGCATTTGTTTTTTTTATGATTATATGCATCATTAGAGAAGAGAAAAAGCTTCAGGATGCTTGCTCAAATAAATAAGTGTTCTTACTAATGAATGCTTGTGTAGAAAGCCAGTTCTTGTGACATTTTAAACTGAACCATATAAATGCTGCACTTCTAAAGCTGTAAAGCTGTAAATACATCAGTGTATTGTTGCATTCCCATCATACAAGTTTCAAAATTTATTGTGTGAATGTTGTGTGTATGAGGGGTCAAGGCATGTATGCATTGCAGTCCATATATGTAAGTCAGAGCAAGGATACCTTGGATAGTAGGTTCTTTCCTTTTGCCACCTGGATCTTGCAGATCAGAATGAGGTTACCATGTTTGGAGACAGATATCTTACCCATCGAGCTATTTCACATGCCTTTCTTCTGTCTAACCTTGTTTTTATGGTCATGTACACATGAAGCAGGAATCATCCTAGCTTTGTATAGAGGTTAATTCAATTGTGTCAATAATATTTATACTGCTGTTCTACAAATCTTCAGAACTTCTTCATCCTGAAAAACAGAGGCTCCATACACCTAAAACATAACCCTACCAACCTTCATTTTTTCTATTTCTAGAAGCTTGACTATTCATATATGTCATTTATATGGAAAATGAGTCTTTTTTAATTTTATATTTGTCTTATTTAATTTAGTGTCCTGATCTCAGTGTTCTTTATTGAAGCATATTACATGGTATTGTACCTTCTTCTAATGTTTTTTTTTTTTTTGTGTGTGTGTGTGCATTTGCCTCTTTCTCTTCCTCTCTCTCTCTCTCTCTGTGTATATGTGTGTATATATAAACATATATTTTCTAAATCTATAAGTACAAACTTCTCAGTCTGTATAATGTTACTTGTATATGCATTATGATTTTTAAAGCATTAATCACCTATTTTTTTGTTAATTCAATGTACCTATTAGATACTACCTGAATCTCTCATACTTAGTGTTTGCTTGTTTTCTTTATTATAGAAAACAGGTAATGGTCAAATTCAGCATGTGAGACAAAAAGTTATAAACCATATTTTTTGTGTTAATTCCCAACCAGAATTTGCATTTTAATTGAAATACAGTATCTTTTAAGTCCAAACAGACATATTATAATATTAACTATTGTAGCTGGAAATCTGAAGCTATGCAAAAACAAACAAACAAACAAACAAACAAACAAACAAACAAAAAAAAAAAAACGCACCAGAGTGCTGAGCCTGGGGGAGTCGGTTGTCTGGGGGGAAACAACGAAATAGCGCCATGCCAGAAGATGGAAGCAGCGCACGTCGCTGGATGAGTGGCGTGGGGTAGGAAGGACCCTCTGGCTGGGACTGCTCTCGCTCTGTGGCACAGATCGTTCCATGGATGGTTCATGCTTTCCACGGATCACTCCTGTTCTGTGCAGTTAATCCGGCTCTCCATGGTTGGAACTGCTCCTGTTCGCTGTGGCGCGGATTGTTTGTGCTCTCCACAGATCGTTCATGCTCTCCACAGTCCTGCTCTCCGCTTCTCTGTCCTTCTCTTACCTTTTCTCCTCCTCCCCTGGAACAATCCCTATTATGTAAGTAACTTTTAAATAAAAAAAGCCTTAGTTAGCATATATTTCTTGGTGGGTTAGTACCGCGATAAACTATAGTAAAATATATTTTTAGGGTTCACTCAATTTATCAGCAATCACCCAATCTACTAATAGTCTTGAGCAATTTTCAATTAAGAACAAAACTGCAACACTTCTTTATTAGAAAATTTATAGGTAATGTGAACATTGTCATTCACATTTATCTTTTCTCTTTTCCCTAAACAAACCTCTATATTTCAGTTTCTATTCTTCTATAGTGATACCCCACTGAGTTGTGATAAAACTGTTGTGCTGTTCAAGGACATATTATTAGCACAATTTTATATCACAAGTTTTTTGACAAAGAAAATTGAAACAATTTTAAGAATCAACCCCAGATTTCCCTTGAGGTCTCACTTGTGCCCTCTGGGCCTCACCTTGGATCTCCTTGTGTCTTCTAGTCACAGTTATAGTTCATTAGGACAGTTGCCTATGCACTAGCCTCTCTGAACTGTCAGAACTCTCCTTGAAGTGCTGTTTGTAGCTCAAGTGGATGCTCTGTGCTGATGTTTACCTTCTGCCATCTACACAATTGTCTTGACTGACTCTGACAGATAGAGGAGAATGTTCAAGGCCACAGAAGAGTAAAGGAGTTCACAGAAATGAACTTTCCTTCAGGAATTCGGGATGGATCCCATGATGACTGGGATTTTGACTTCTACTTTTAGTTTAAAGATTTCTCCAGTAGTTAATATTATTTAATAGTTACTGACTGATAAAGCACTTAGTAAGCACATAGCTAAAACTGAATACATTTCATGAACTGAATATAAAAATTAATAATCACTTCTGAAAAATTACATTGAAGTGAGTGTCAGGAGGGAGGGGCTAAAACCTCATATTAATCTAAATGGGCATGAGAGAATTTTCACATTTTACCACAGTGACAGCTTGGCTACCCAAACATCAATCTTTCTGCATCCTTTGAATTTGCTTGAGTTCCTATCATAGTATAGTCTTTATACATATTAATTATTTTAGCACTGTATTTCTGTAATGACTGTTATTTTGACCCTGTGAATTAGCTATGTAAATCTCAATATTTAGGAAATTGAAGCCAAAATGGAGTACCTGAGGAGTTCCAGGCCAGTCTGTTTTATGTTAAAGATCTTATTTGAAAAAAATAAAATCATTATGAACCACAGCACCAAGTCTGGTCCCTTCTGCAGAATGTGACTGATTAGGTAAAGGTGATGATCTTGTGAGAATTAAAATATGCTAAATGAAGAGAATGTTTAAGTTTATTTTTACTTACTGTTAATGATGTTGTATATATTGGAATAAGCCTATGGCAATAAAAAGACAATGTAGAAATGTTGATTTTAAATTCATTTAATTTCTCTAATAAAACTACAAACATCAGGCAGAATTACTTGAAGGATTGTTTGTATAATAATAAATCAAGTATTCACATTGTACTTTGTGAACATTAGCAACACAGAATTATTTGTGAAAGTACAAAGTTCATTAACAAAATTGCCCTTTGTAATACTTGGAATAAAAGACAAGGTGACGAGTCTGTGTCCTTACTTTACCCCATGGAAAAGCCACTGCATATGTGCTCTTATCATCTCAAAGGCCAGGAAAGTCACCATGACCCATTTGTTCTGGGATGTATACACCAGCTGGTGTATGATTTAATATGAGGCATCACAATTATATAATTTCTGAATACACAAAAGAATTCTGCATTGTACCAATTATATAGTGAGTATTGAAAACACAAGTTAGGACTATTTTTGTTTACATATTGAAAATTTGGGGCTCAGGATAAGGCACTGCTTTGTCACATTGCTTAAAGACAATCCTTTATAAGAATTTAGTGTATAATTCAAAGCAAGTCCAATTTTCTGAACCATGACTCGCACTTGCACATGAGATCTAAAGTGAAAGGCTGTATGCAGGAAGGATGATAGCCTGTAGAGAAGCTTTTGTTTCTGTACTCAAGTCTGCTAGAAACTCTCTCTTACTTATTCTCAGTGTATTTCAGATCTACCTCCTGAACTTGTAATTGGAATATGTGACAACCTTCTTATCTAGATGTCAAACAGTTATTGAGGAAAAATAATTACAGAAAACCAAAAGTGTAGTTTATAGTTACTACTCAAGCAGGGATGATGAGAATCTAGTTTAGTTAAGTGATTAATACAATCTACACAGATGGACAGCATCTTATGAACTAGAAGGAAGCCAGTATTTGGGATGTTGTACACAATACTCACAATTTTACTGTATATTCATTTTTTGTGTGCTTTATTATATGTATGTGTATATGTGTGTTTTGAGGTGTACTCACTCATGTGGGCATGTGAAGAACTGAGGTAGATATCTATCTCTGTCCAGTTTGTTTTTTTATTTTTGTTACTAGGTTTCTTACTGAATCTGGATTTTCATCATTTTAACTAGATGAGGATCCTGGTTAGGGTTTCTGTTGCTATGAAGAGACATCATGACCAACAGCTCTTATAAAGGAAAACATACAATTCAGAGGTTTAGTTTATTATCATTATGGTGGAACATGTCAGTGTTCAGACAGACATGGTGCTGGAGAGGAAGCTCAGAATTTTACATTTTATCTGTTGGCATCAGGAAACGAACTGGGCATAGTTTGAGTATATGAGACCTCAAAGTTCACAACCACAGCGACACACTTCCTCTAATAAGGTCACACCTACTCTAACAAAGCCACACCTTCTATTAATGCCATTGCTCCCTCTACACCAAGCATTCAAGCACATGAGTCTGTAGGGATATACCTATTTAAACCACCACAATCAGCTTTCATAATCTTGTGATCTAGGATTCGGAATTACGTGGTAACTTTGGATCTGAAATGTACTCAGGCCTGCAAAACAGGTACTACATATTCAGTTATGATGTCAGCTCCCTGAATGCCAACCTTATACATTGTCTTATTTACCCTAAATATGCAAGGAAATGTACATAAAATAAAAAAATCACACGCACTTAATAATATAAGGCATTTTGTGCTATATTACCTTTTTATCTTTTATATATCAGTATTACAATATAACAAACACAAGATCATATTGTTAAGAACAAAGGTTGTGGACAGTTATTTTTTTCAAGCAAGGTAACTTTTTTTTTCACTTGTTGCAAAAACATCTTGCAATGTAGGAGTTTGGGAATAGTGGAAGGGACATGAGAGGGAGACACTCACTGAGTGTCACTCATTCCTTACCCTAGCTTCTAGTAAAGTCTTTACTCAGCATTTATACTGAATAACTTGTAAAAAAATCAATACAGGAACTCAGTACAAGAGGAAATGGAGTTCCCTGAGTTGAATTGTTCTGGGACTGCCATGAGTCATTTGTAGTCCAGGCAAGACCAAGAAAGCACAGGCAGTAGAATACTGCTGCAGAGCTGGCATGCTAGTGACACAGGGGATATGTCAAATGATTCATAGTACAAGAAGACATAGTGTTCCTGCAGCACATTCTCAGAGCTGGTCTACTTGAATGAGAGATTTTGGGGAAGATGGATGATAAAAAATATATAGATAAGACATATCTACATATATTACATATAAAAGATAAGAAATAACTGCATGAGAATTTTAAACAGTGTTTCATGAAAATTTTGCTTTCTAGATAAGCACTAAGACTTATCATATAAGATACTAATTTAGGTATAAAATTCTTAACTGTCTTTAAGTTGATACAAAAATTATGTACATGAATAAAGTTAGTCTGAAATATTTACTGAATAAATACATTTTATAATGTTTAAATCAGATTAAGTATATTTGTTTTCACAACATTCATTACTTTAGGATGAGAAGATTCAAAATCATTAAGTATAGTTTTTGGAAATGTATAGAACACAAGTGTCATGGTAAATGTTAAAATGATTATACTGTACATACTAGAATCACTTCATAAACTTTACTTATTAGGTACTGTCAATGAGACCTTATGCTTCACTAGAGTATATATTGATACTTTTTCTTTAAAAATAATATTTTAATTTTTATTAAAATTTTATACCTTTATACAATTATATTGATCATATCCATCCAGTGTTACCTCTCTCAGACTCAGTCTCATACCTTACACTGTCATTTTTGTTGATATTATAACTCTGTGTCTTGTCAGTGCTGTCCACACAAGCATGGGTGTTTGACCATCTTCTGGGGTATGGGAACCTCCTAGATGCCATGTTTCTAATAGAGAATGATGCTCCCTCCCTCTGCACCTGTAAACTGCCAATAGCTACTTCACCAAACATGATGGGCGTTGGGATAGGGTCCTTGCCTATTGAAGCTGGAGTTTTGACTGGCTTGATCTTGTGAAAATCTTCTTATGTAGGTAGAAATAATCTCTATTGCAATGACTCATGGTCCCCCAAAAGGATTAAAATACATCAGTTGCCACAAAGTACAGTTTATGAAAATTTGTAGAGATTATTAGGAAAAATATTTTAAGGATTTCCTGCAAGGGGTAATGATGAGAACAAGTATTGATAACCATTGATTTAATTTGCCAAATCCCTTGAGTTTGATGATTGATTTTGAAAGCATGTTTCTCTAGTAATAAAGCAGATAAATACATTTCACCCTGTTTCAGTCTTCACTATGCATATTTAATGATACTACAAAGACTCCAGTAAGAAATTATGAAAAAGCAAGTCATTGGCATTGTTAATAACATTTTCTATAAAGGAAAGAAAGTAATACCATGAGTATTGACTAAATGCACCCACTATAGATCAATATATTTTAATTTTATTGTTGATAAAGTACATTATGATCATGATTTCCTACTAGATTTAGTAAGTAATTCAAAGATAAAAATATATAGAACATAATATGGGAAAATATGTTTGTCATAAATGAGATATAATAAAATTAACAAAAATGTAGAGAAATAAAATCATTGTCCATTGTACAAAGGCATCAATATTTAATCTAATGGTTCCAACTTGATGAACATTGTTTATTTGGGAAACAATATCCAAGCTATGAAATTGCTGTGCCACAAACTAAAAAGCAGCTAGAGATAAAGCAGTATTACTTCTCAAATGATTTCACTTTTCAGATCACTTCAGACTTTTAATAAATTTAGCTGATGATTTTACTTCTTCCTACTCTCATGTGTGTGTGTGTGCATATGTGTGTATATGTGAGTGCACATCTGTTCTCATTTATGTGAAAGGCAGATGTCAGCATTGAATTATTGTTCCCCAGGAACTGTCTGATTTTTTTAAGCCAAAAATCTTTCAGTAATGCCTGGGGGTTCCTCCTTGAGATGTCTGGCCAGCAAGCCCAGATAGCTTGTCTGTCTCTTCCTTCCTGGCAAGATTAATGGTGTGTGCCACCATACCCAGGTTCTTCTATGGGTGACAGGGTCAAACCCATGTCTTTGAGCTTACAAGCCAACCATTTTCCTAATTGAGTTATCTCCTCAGCTCTGTTTGTTTCTTTTTATCTGGGAAAAAAAGATGCCATTTGAAGAACTGTGTGATTAATTGCTTAATTCTACTGCTTTAACATGGAGTTGGTGGGTGCCACAAGCATTCTGCATTCACAGCCTGATGATCCAAACTATTTTGACATCACTTTGTGACTTGAGTCACAGGAGGTTTATAAACAGGCTCCTTTCTAAGTCTTGATTTATTTTTTGAAGACGTGATTAATAGGCTTGAAGTCTGTTTTACTTAGCATTTCCCCATTTCTGACACATTCATAGCAAACACCTTGTGAAAAGGCAATGCCCCTAATCTGGGCTTTGCTGGCAAGATGACTCTTATATTTAGCAATGAACATTTATGAAACATATATTTAAAAAGTCTGAGAGCTCACTGTCTTAGTTATGTGTGGGCTGTTGTTTTGCTGATATAATTGGTTTCTGCCCATGGGGCCCAAATTAATAGATGTACAGTCTTACAATTTTCAGACACAATATTTCTTTTGTCTTTTTTTAAAGAAATATATCAACTTTACTTATTTCAAGCAATAAAAAATTGATGCCTATTTATGACATAATTTTATGATAGACTTCTTTTTCCTACTTCAAAATATATTCACATGAGAATAAAAATGTATATTTACTTTTATAAATATAAATAATTTATATATATTTAAGTGTGCATATATATATATACATATAATAAAAATGATGCTTCAAGAAATGCTATGTTTGTTCTCAGTGGAGAAGAATGAATGAGTCAAGGATATGCTGGACATCAGTTGGAGAAACTTGGGGCCTGGGACAAGTTTCTCGTATCTAAATGCTGCATTATATAGAGTTTGTCTTTTTAGAATTTTATATACAGGAGGACAAATGACCTGACTTTTATTAGAATAAGCAGAGTGGGGAATATGTTCTCATTTGGGTTTTCCAAGATACAATGATGCTCACTAGAACTCCAAGTCACCTAAGACCTTCCACTCAGTATCTTTGATCCAAATGACCAAGTATTTTTGTAGAGTATACTTGACATAGTATCTGTTAGTTTAAAACTGAACCTAAGTTCCCTTTAAATTAGCCAAATGTAAGATAATTCACTATAACACAGATTCAGGAGACATAGTATGCCACATGCAGGCCAAGGCCTTGTATCTCTGGCAAAGTCAGGAATGCAAGTATCTTAGATATGGTCTTCTGCATGTATCTGCCATGAGCAAAGCATGCAACTGCCCAGCAGCCAGTCTCTTGAATAAATAAATCTGAAAATATATTTAAAAAAAACCTCTGTCAGGCTAAGTTTTAAATAAGCATTGTACACATTTTCAAGTATTTAATTGCTATTGTCCTTTTGTTTCTAACTCGGCTTTTCTCTTTTTTGACTTAAAGAACTGTGCACTTCCAGGCAGCTTGGAAACTTTAACTATGATATGGAATACAATGGAGGACCTATCCAGAGCCCCTTGGTTGTGTAAACTGTTTCTTGCCTGGCTCCTGGGAGAGTGGACATCTTTTCTGCAGTTGCATCAGTGGCTGACCAGTATAGAAATATGAAGGACTTGACTCCTAGCCCTGGCTCCTAATAGCTCTTTAAATCAGTAAAGTGATAAAATTCTTCAGAGGACAGTTTAGGCTGGCAGGAACTCTCCTTCCCCCTAAGTCCCACCCTTGCATTCTTCCAGCACACCAAATATTGACCGATAATCAACCCTCTATAAACTAACTGCCTTATAGAATCTATATCCCTGAGGGCCAGGTGGGACAGTTTGTGCCAGTGATCTAAGGTAGATTTAGGTATGATAAAATATGTTAGTAGCCTGGAATAAACATCTTTTATGGGTCAGTCTCATTTTATATATGTAGTTGACATAAAACCATTATAGGCAAAGATAACTAGGGTCAATCAACAAACTGTTAAAATGAGATCACAAAGAAACTGCTGTATTGTACCTTTAAAAAAATAAATTGTCACCAACATAAGACAGAAGAAAATGATTTATAGGAGAGTTATTTTCTCCTTTAAGCTAGTTTTTCAACATATATAAAAATAGAGGAGCCTGCTTGTAAAACCACCCAGTGTTTAGTGGGTTTTGCATTTTCTTTTCTTTTTTTAATTATTCTAAAATGTATTCTTTTATTTTCAATATACTTTTTTATTCTTTCTTATTGTTTTTTTGAAAATCAATATAAAACTTTATTTAAAAAGCAAAATATTCAGGATAGCTAAAAAAAAATAACCCATTGAGTAAGAAAACTTCTCTTTTC
This sequence comes from Sigmodon hispidus, assembly GCA_004025045.1. Taxonomy (NCBI): domain Eukaryota; kingdom Metazoa; phylum Chordata; class Mammalia; order Rodentia; family Cricetidae; genus Sigmodon; species Sigmodon hispidus. The sequence continues at coordinate 3,361 of PVIH01007633.1, read as the reverse complement.
TCTAAAATATATGAAAATAAAAATATAAAATATAAAGCTCCTCAAGTCAGGTTAGGTTCAGCCACAAATGAAGAAAGCACAGTAGGTCACAATTAATGCCCACGGATGCACTATGGACACCCAAAATTTCTGCTAAGCTACCCTTTTACAGTCAAACCAAAAGGGTTATTTATTTATATTTATTTATTTATTTATTTATTTATTTATTTATTTGTGTGTTTTAAATCACTTTGTTCATCATCATCTTTCAATAAAATAAGAATGCTTTTGCTTAAAGGCCACTAATGTGTGAGTACATCCCCTGCTTATTTTTCTGGGTTTGTGATAACTCACTCAGGAGGATATTCTTCAAATCCATCCATTCACCCACAAATTTTAGGATATCATTTTTTCTTACTGCTGAGTAGTACTCCATTGTGTAGGTGTACCACAGTTTATTAATCCATTCTTCACTTAAGGGACATCAAGGTTGCTTCTAGGTTCTTGCTATTATGAATAATGTTACTATGAACATAGTTTAGCTAATGCTTTTGGAGTGTGGATGTGCATTATTAGGGTATATGCCAATAGTGATATTGCTGGATCCTTGGGGAGAGTGATTCCCAGTTTTCTAAGAAAGTGCCACACTGCATTCCAGAGTGGCTGAACCAGTTTATACTCTCACCAACAATGTAGGAATTTTTCCCTTGCTTTGCATCCTATCTACCATAGTCTGTCATCCGTGTTTTTGATCTTCTGACAGGTGTAAGGTGGTTTCTCAAAGTTGTCTTGATTTGCATTTTTCTGGTGGCTAAAGATGTTGAGCATTTTTTAAATTGTCTTTCAGCCATTTTTAATACTGCTGAGAACTCCCTTTTAGGCCTGAACCACATTTTTTAATTGGGTTATTCAAGGTGTTAGGCTCTAGTTTCTTGAATTCTCTACATATTTTAGAGATCAGTCCTCTGTCTCTTGTATGGTTGGTAAAAATATTTTCCCATTCTGTAGGCTGTCGTTTTGTTTTAATGACTGTGTCCTTTGCCTTACAGAAGCTTCTCAGTTTCAGGAGGTCCCACTTATTGTTGTTCTTAGTGTCTGTGCTATTGGTGTCATTTTTAGGAAATTGTCACCTGTGCCAATGCATTGGAAGGTATTTGCCATTTTCTTTTCTATCAAGTTCAGTGTAGACGGTTTTATGTTGATGTCTTTGATCCACTTTGAGTTTTGTGCAGGGTGATAGGCTTGTATCTATTTGCATTTTTCTACATACTGCCATCCAGGTATGCCAACACAATTTGTTGAAGACACCCTTTTTACCATTGAATATTTTTGACCTCTTTGTCAAAAATCATGTATTTATAGGTGTGTGGATTAATGTCTAGGTCTTCAGCTTGATTCCATTGGTCCAAAAGTCTGTTTTTATGCCAGTACCAGGCTGTTTTTTATACTGTACTTCTATAGTATAACTTGAAGTCGTGGATCGTGATGCCTCCTGAGGTTTCTTAGTTGAGCAAAATTGTTTTGGCGATCTTGACTTTCCTGTTATTCTAAATAAAATTTAGTATTAATCTTTCAATGTCTATAAAAAATAGTGTTGGGATTTTGATGGGAAGTGCATTGAATGTGTGGATTGCTTTTGGTAAGATTGCCATTTTTACTAAATTGATCTTACCTATTCAGGAAAATGGGAGATCTTTTCATTTTCTGATATCCACTTCAATTTCTTTCTATAGTGATTTAAAGTTTTTGTCAAATAGATCTGTTACTTCTTTTGTTATAGTTACCCCAAGGTACTTAATGATATTTGCAGCTATTATAAAGGGTGATGTTTTCCTTATTTCTTTTTCAGCCCTTTTATCTTTAGTGTATAGAAGGGCTACTGATTTCTTTGAGGTAATCTTTTATCCTACTACATTGCTGAAGGTGTTTATCAGATGTAGAAGTTCCCTGGTAGAATTTTGTGGGTCAATCATATCATCTGCAAATAGAGTTAATTTCACTTTTTCTTTTCCAATTTCTATCACTTTAATCTCCCTTTGCTCTCTTGTTGCTTTGGCTAAAACTTTGAGAACTGTGTTTAATAGATAAGGAGAAAGGAAACTCCTTGTCTAGTTTCTGGTTTTAGTGGGATTGCTTTGAGTTTCTCTCCATTTAGTTAATGTTGGCCATTGGCTTCTTGTAAATTATCTTTATTATACTTAGGAATTTTCCTGTATTCCTTATCTCCCCAGGACTTTTACCATAAAGAAAGGATGGACTTTGTCAATGGGTTTTTCAGCATCTAAGTTAATAATCATGTGTTTTTTTTCTTTAATTTGTTTATAAAATGAATGATTTTTAGATATAGATCCATCCCTACATTTCTGGGATAAAGCCTACTTGATCATGATGAATAAGTTTTTTTATTTGTTGTAATCAATTTGCCAGAATTTTGTTGAGTATTTTTGCATCAGTGTTCATGAGGGAGACTGGTCTGTAATTCTCTTTCTCTGTTGTATTTTTGAGTGTCTTGGGTATAAGGGTGATTGTGGCCTCATAGAAAGAGTTTGGTAGTGTTTCTTCAGTTTCCACTATATGAAACAGTTTGTTGAGTATTGGTATTAGTTCTTCTTTAAATGTCTGTTAGAATTCTGCAGTAAAATTATCTGGGCCTGGGCTTTTGTTTATTTTGGAGTCTATTAATAACAGCTTTAATTTCCCTTGATGTTATAGGTCTATTTATGTTTTTAATCTGCCCATTATTTAATTTTCGTAATTGGTACTTTTCCAGAAAGCTGTCCTTTCCTTTTGGGTTTTCCATTTTAGTAGAATATAGATTTTCAAAGAATGAACTGATAATTCCTTGCATTTCTTGGGGGTCTGTTGCTATATCCCCCTTTTCATTTCTTATTCTGTTAATATGAATATTACCTGTCTTTTGGTTAGTTTGGATAAGGGTTTATCTGTCTTGTTAACTTTCTTAAAGAAACAAATTTTTGTTTCATTGATTTTTTCTTTTTGTTCTCTTTGTTTCTTTTGTACTGATTTCAGCCCCATGTTTGATTATTTCCTGCCATCTACTCGTACTATGTAAGTTTGCTTCTAATTGTTCTAAAGCCTTCAGCTGAGTTGTTAGGTCTCTTGTGTGAGCTTTCTCTTGTTTTTTAATATATACATCTAGTGCCATAAATTTTCCTCTTAAGGAACCTTGAATAACCCTATCAAAAAATGGGGTTCAGATCTAAAAAGGGAATTCTCAGCAGAGGAACTACGAATGGCTGAAAGGCACCTGAAAAAGTGCTCTTCATCTTTAGCCATCAGAGAAATGCAAATCAAAACAACTTTGAGATACCACCTAACACCTGTTAGATTGGCTAAGATAAAAGATACAGATGACAGTTTA
>PVIH01007632.1:0-98633 GCA_004025045.1 Sigmodon hispidus | reverse complement strand
TGCAGGATGGTTTGACTTGCCTAAAAATTCTGGTGGATCTTGTCGCACTGCTAAGGCCACCTGGCTCTCCGGATGGTGGCCAGCTAAAGGGATGGAACAGATACCTCCCCCTCAACCAGAATGGGCTCCTTATTGTCAGGGAATAAATTGGGGAGAATTCTGGCCATGGACTGGATGTCAGTCCCATGCTGTGGTTTGGACTGACAGAGCAGGATATTTTTCATTTTCTCCAGGAATCTCCACAGCATTTAGTGCAACTAATGTAGGTCAGAATTATACTAATCAAAATCCCTCTCAAGCTCATGTTTCTAATCCTTTTGATAATTGGCTATTGTGTGGACTTAATGGTAGTTGTTTGAATGCAGAACCTCTAGCCATGATCGCTGGAGGAGCTCATGGGGTTAGTAAATATACATGGAGTACCTCCCAGCCTTGGAGTAGCTGGAATGCAAAAGGTCCTATCCTTAGTTACAAAGAGCCCTGTAAAGACCAGGGAGTCAAGTCGTTGAGAAATTTTAGTATTGAGTCCACCCCAGTGTGTGTTTTTCCTCCTTTTATATTTGTGGTGAGTAATTTGGAACCTAAGCAATGTTCTAATAGTACTTGTGCTTATGCCCAATGTTGGGATGCTAACAAATTTACATATGCCATAATCACCCGCTTGCCTCGTTGGGTACCTGTGCCCATTGATGTACCAAATGCTATGACTCATTTTAGACCTAAGAGAGATTTTGGGATTACTGTGGCTGTTGTGACAGCCATTTCCCTGGTGGCGATGGGAGCTGCCGCTGCTGCTGTAGCAATGAGCCGTACTGTGCAAACTGCCCAAGCACTTAATGATCTTTCAAGCAATGCTGCTCAAGCATTGGACGTACAGCAAAGCATTAATGCCCAAATAAAAGGAGGCCTCATGGTAGTGAACCAGAGGATTGATTTGGTCCAAGAACAGATTGATGTTCTTTGGCAACTTGTACAGCTTGGATGTGAATGGAAATATTCAGGATTATGTGTGACTAGTATTCAGTATGAGGATTTCACCCATGCAGCAGATTTGTCTAAACAACTATCCAGTTATCTTACAGGTAATTGGACCGGAAAGTTCGAGATGATAATTGAGGACCTGAGGATGTCCATTGTGGTGATGAACTCCACGAGGATGGATGCCGGACTAGCTGAAGGGCTGACTTTGTGGTTCGCTGCCGCCATGGATCCTCTGAAAGAGTGGGTGGGAATAGGTGCAGCCGGAGGACTCATAGTTCTAACACTCTTGCTATGCTTGTGGTGCATTTGCCGTATTAGGGTTTCACAAAGACGGAGCACGGCGATGTTGATTCAAGCTTTCTCAGCTTTAGAAGCTGGCCAATCTCCTCAAGTGTGGCTTGCCGCCTTGAGAACTAAATAATTAGCTCCCTATAGCAGAGATGCAGGTTGCGAAGCACGTCCATTTGCATGTGGGTATTGCCCTAAACCTCCCACCTCTGCGAAAACTAGGGTATGGACGGGTCCTGGGATGTCTATGTTCCAATTGCACAGCAGAGAATGGACCACTGCCCTACCTGTGTCTTATTAAAACAAAAAGGGGGAGCTGTTGGGAGCTGCCGCACCTTAAAGATGGCGCTGGCTCCTGTTCCCCGCCTTCCTGATGGTGAATGCTTCTAGTAATAATTAACTCCATCCATGGGATGTGCTGAATCGACTAGCTTGCTTCCGTGTGCGTGGCCCTATGGTGAAGGCCCACGCGGCATTAGCTGAGTGAAGGACTTGAGCTTAAAACTGGCTGCACAGGTTGGGAGAGAAGGAAGAACTACTGCAAGGGGCTACTACTGCAAGAAGTATCTGTAACAATAAAGGACCTGGTCAATTACTACAGAAGAATCCTGGTGCTGTGTCTTTTCCTGCTGGACGGGATTGGGCGCGGCGCACACACCTGTCCGTAACTCTACTTCCAAGACTCTGACATCTTCATACAGATATACATGCAGGCAAATCATCAACGGACATATAATAGTAATAATAATGCTAATAATAATAATATAGAATTTTTAGGACTGAAGAGATGGCTCTGTGGTTAAGAGCACTGGCTGCTGTTCTAGAAGTGCTGAGTTCAATTCTCAGAAACCACATGGTTTACAACCATGGATAGTAGGATCTGATGCCCTCTTCTGGCATAAAGGCATATATGTAGATAGAGCACTCATCTCTTACAAAAGGCAGGCTGAATATGCTACGAGGGGCAAGCCAGTAAGCAGCCCTCCTCCATAGCTTCTGCTTCAGTTTCTACCACTAACTTGAGTTCTGTCCTGACTTCCCTCAGTAGTGGACTGTGACGTGGAAGTTTTAATAATAAATAAACCATTTTATCTCCAAGTTGCTTTTGGTTATGGTGCTTTATCACATCTGTAGAAACCCTAAAACACTGGTATCCTTGAAGAAGAATTTTTTTCCATTCTGAAATTATACAATTTCAATTTAAAACAGTAGACTTTAGAGGTATCTAAAGTTCAAGACAGATTACTTTTTGAGACAAAGTCTTGCTATGCAGTCCAGGCTAGACTTAACATCTCAATACTCCTTTCTCAACTTCCTGAATAAGGAGATTGTCCAGTAGCCATAGCAGAGAAGAATTGTCTCCAGAAAGGACCCCATTGTATCTAGTGCAGTGCGATTGTTTCATGGAAAAATTCCCACTCCTCACTGGGCAATTCACTTGCAGATCATAATGGAGATGATTTCCTTAAGAGCAATAATGATCAGTTAGATCTATGATTTAATTGGACTTTCTGAGTTAGCTTAAAATATACAGATGGCTAGGACAGTTAGTAAAGATGATTAGGGAAATGGTTTAGGTTATTCTGCCAATTGCTTCAATGAGATATAAAAAAGAGAAAAATAGACTGGAAATCACCATTCCCCTTGTCATATATGAGATTTTCAGAATATGGAAAAAATAAGAATGAGAAAGCTTCATACTTCATAGACCCATGAATTCTCCCTGTGAAAAAACAGGATGATGATCAAAGAAAGCAATTATGTCCCTCCTTCCAAGGTTAGGCCTGAGTTTCTTGGTCATGTAGCTTACAGAATTAATCACAGACCCTGGTATGCACCTTGAAAAAACAAAGTTGTAAAAGGAAATTAAATGACCCTATTGTGTCATTTAAATTAAATTAAAAAATAAATGGTTAGCTGACCACTCTTTGAAAGCTATTTTAGACTAGAAATAAAATAGAAATCTGCTGCATGGTAACTGCAAAAAGTTGCCTACCAGCACAAAAGGAACTGGCTGAAATTTACTTGGCTTGCTTAAAACTGTCTTAATCAGTTTCAAAAGAATCATTGCTTTAAAAAATATTATGGTGGAAAATTAATATGAAAATGTTTAACTCTGTGTGTGCTTCTAAGTAAAATGTATAGCTTGCGATCATAATGTAATTTCTTCCTGTGTAGATTTTAACTTGTTTTTGGAGAATATGTAACTTGTAGATGTGAGGTAATCTCTTCTTGGATAGAAATCTTTGTCTTAGGAAGTATAAAAGAAATAAGAAGGAATAAGAGACACAATAGAAGGAGAATATCAAGGAAGAGGTAGAAGGAAATAGAAAAACTACTGAAAAAAGAAGGAAAACATGAGGGAGACGAACAGGAGAGAAAAAAGAGAATGTAAGAAGCAGCAGAGAGAAAACTAAAAGAAGAACGGCTTTGGACCTCAGAGAAAGTCCTCCTGTGTCTGCTTGTCTGTCCAGTAGTTGGAGAGCAGATGCTCTCCAGTTTCTTTGATCTGCTGGGAGATGACTCTTCAGCAGCATGATTACAAATGTGTTCCAAGACTGCACAGTTTAGTATTTTGACCTTGGCATCTTTTATAGTTTCTTACCAAGGCTATATTATCCTACACAGAACATGAATGACCCTTAGGGATGAGCTGGCACATTCTTTTTTATTATCTCAAAGAAGGCACCTAGAGAATAGAGAGTCTTCTGGCCATAAACCAGATTACCCACCATTTGCAAAGACCAAATTTTAATTATCTTTACTATTTTTTCATCCATTACTTTTCAGTAGTAAGTCTGCTTACAGAGGACCTAGCTTGTGTTTCCTAGTGCTGTAAGTCAATAAAAGAATTGCTATTACACATTCTTCATAAATGGGTGTCACTGTAAGTGGCTCTGGATTTCCTTGGGAAGCTGCTTCCCAAGTGTGGCAGCTTCACTGTCAGTCTGGTAACTGGTATTCATGACAGACCTAACTGATTAAATTTCTAATATGATTTGAATCTACTTTTTTTTCATGACTTTTCTTTCTTTGAGTTGAGCTGGGAACATGCAAAAATTATATTGCCCTGATGGATTAAAGATTTGATTTCTGAACTATATACCTTAACTCTACCATAATCCAACTCCACTTGAATATTGAGAATATTACCACTAAAAAAATGTAGCTGATAAAATGTCTAGTCAATTAAATACTCATACAGATACATATGTCCCAATGTAGTAATATAAACAACCATAAAAGATTCAAAGTAGAAATAAATACCATTTTCCCCAAAATTCATAGTAATGGTTCCGATGAATACACTATATAAAATAATTTAACTTAAAATTTAGAAGAATGACTATAATACTATTACATACAATAAGAAGAATAGAAATAAGCTGAAATAAATTCAAGGAGGATGCAAATAAATAGCTATATGAAATAAGAAAGACAATATGGGTATGAAACAGAAATGGTATGACATAGAAACACTGAAAACAATTAAAATTTTAGAAATAAAAAAACTCAGTGTGTCAAATGCAAAATGCAACAAGAAAATCCCATCAATTAAAATGGAGCAAATAAAAAAAAGATTATCAATGATAGGAGAAAAGATGGATGAATTAGAATGTTCAGACAGTGAGAAAGATAAAATAATAATATGACGATATAAAAAGAACATTTAGTTGTTCTATGAGTAGCTCACCCACATGTTATACTTCAATATCACTTTTAGGCATTAAAAATTAATTTAATTTAATTCATTCTTTGGGAATTTTATACCATGCATCCTGAGCTCACTCACTTCCCAGTTCTTCCATGTCCACCGTAACACTTGTGACCTCCCATCCAAAATAAAAAATAAAGAATAGAAAAACAAAGAAAAAATAAGTCTAATTCCTGTTATCTATATACTCACTGGAGCATGATCAAATTCTCAGTGAACTGAGTTCTACCATTCCTGTACCCTGGCCAAAGGCCATTCATTGTGGAGCACTAACTTCAGAATCCTTTTTAACAATCTCTGATGGTTTCTTGTTTAGGCTGTTACTTTTTGGGGGGTGGGGTTTGGATTAGGGTTTGTCATAGAAGCCTGCCATGTCCCTCTTTCTCAACTGTGTATCTGCAGTCATCGATATCACTGCAAAAGTAGCTTCTTTGCTCTTTACAGTCAGTGGGAACACAGATTGTGGGCTTCCACATGGCTTCTGGCAAAAGCACGAATGGACCTCTGTAGGCCCCTATACCGACCTTCACATGTACTCTGAGCCTTGAAGGACACAGCCTGTGGATTGCTAGCTCCACGCCCTGCCCAGTTGTTCCTGCCTTTCTGCCTGCAGAGATTATATGAGAAAGTTTCAACTGTTTACTTGGTCAGTAATTTTCCAGCCGCCTGGGGAATTTCCACAGTGCTACACCCCTGAAAGCGTGGGGTACATAAGACTGAGATTGACCTTCAATGAATGGCATTCTCCTTGCAAGGATGACTCACCGTGTCTGTGTCTTTTTCAGTCTGAAGTCTTGAGCCTGACTTGATGACCCACAAGTAGCACAGGCTGTTACAGTTGGAGACCCCCAGGGAGATCAGGTAATCAGGAAGAAGCTGATGGATCATCCTGGGGTTGGAAGATGAATTGGAGCAACCTCCAGACCTGCACCTGGACTTCCAGGAAAATCAGGAATGTGGGATTTTCTGAGAAGTTGTCCTTGGAAGGCTGGCCAGCCGGTAAGATAAGGAGGGCGGACTGAGATATTTTGAAATATGGGTGCCAGTATAAAAACAGAACACCATCATTTAGATACAAACTGCACATTTTTTTTTTTTTTTTTTTTTTAAGGTTGTACTGGAGGTTGAGGAGAATTGAGCAAAGAAAAAAGAAAAAGAGCTTTGGTTGTTTCTTCAGGAGGCTAGGATTGCACGTTTGGCATTTAGGAAAAGATGTGCTTTTGAGGGCCAATGTGAAGGTAAAAGAACAGCTCACGGAGTTGTTGAGAACCTTTGAGGAGATTTTTGATGAGTAGTCTGCCTAATCTATAAGGTACTCTAAATAGGAAGTAATTTTAATAAGGCATTGGCTTGTTTGGCCATTGCTAAATGCCTCTACCTTACAGGGTTCCAGGGTTCTGGGGTAGCTGTCACAGTTTTTGACCTGGGCTGCCACTGAAGTACAGGCAGGGACATTTGCTTCAGGTAATGTTTACCGGACCTGTTCAGAGAATGCTGGCTGATCGGGGTTTGTTTCTGGCAGAGTGATACCCAGCATGGTTGAGTGGGTTTCTGAGGAGAGTAGGTGATTGGGAAAACTTTTCTTGGGGGCTGGAATCTGCCAGAATCTTGGAGCGGAGCATGCATGTGTGGACTGCACCCACCCCCTTGCCGGCTGACTCTGGCAGCATAAGGCAGGTGCTCAGGGGCTTCACGGAGCCCGGCCTTCTCCACTGAAGGCAGTGGATCAGCAGCTCATGTCTTTTAATGTAGATTTTGCTCAGCCTTTGACGCTGGTTGTTTCTCCTTGGGAGCAAGGCCCTGCTGGAGTTCTTTGGCAGACAGGACCATTTCTTTGTGTGCATGTTCATCTCTCCCCTCCCCTGCTGAAGTTGTTTTGTCTTGTCTCTTGGCTGTATTAGATATAATTCAAAAGGGATTTAAGCTAAGCTTACAAACATTTGGCATTGCCCCGTATTACACCTTATACTATTGAAGCCTTTTGTCCTTGAGATCCTTTCTATAACCTGCCCAGACACGGTATAGGCCTGGGAAGCCAGGGTGCTTAGCATAGGAATGAGTGTGAGGCCCCAGGCTACCTAGCAGGTTCCTGAGTGGCATGGACCCTGGATACTTAGCATATTCATGAAAGACATAAAAGGTTATGGATGTTAAAAACCATTGTTTACATGGGGGGTCCCAGAAGAAATTAAAACAGATAAAGGTTTTGCCAGATTTTGTCATTTCCCATAAGACTGGGATTCCTTATAATCTTCAGGACCAGGTCATAGTGGAGCATTCCCATTGCACTCTTAAAGCTTGTCTTTTTAAAACAAAGAAAGAGGGAGTGTACTGCCTCTTCCAAGGACCATTTATCCTTCATATTTTATATTTTAAATTTTTAACTGTGGATTATACAGCTGATAGACACTGGAGACCCAGTAACATGGCCTTACCTCAGGTCAAATGGCACTTGGCATGGACTAGACCCAGTTCTGGTGCAGGGGAGAGAGTCTGTTTGTATTCTTCCATAGGATGCAGACAACCCTATTTGAGTGCCTGAGCAGTTGGTCAGCATTGTAGACATTCCTAGACAGCAGTCTCCTGGGAAGGAGTCAAGAGATTCTGTGGACTTTGGTAAAGAATTCCTCATTGCTGATGCCAGTGCGGCTGGTAACTCTGTGTGGCCCCTTCTTTGATTCATTATTCCATGGGGAAACTTGCTATTCCAACTGATTTGTCTGAGGCCTATATCTATATCGACGTGTGGAATCTTATTGGGATTCCTATGTTTTTGAAATTAAGAGTAGATGGGGCTGGAGAGATGGCTCAGAGGTTAAGAACACTGACTGTTCTTCCAGAGGACCTGAGTTCAATTCCCAGCAAAACCACATGGTGGCTCACAACCATCTATGATGAGGTCTGGTGCCCTCTTCTGTAAAAACTGTATGCATAATAAATAAATAAATCTTTTTTTTTTTTTTTTTTTTTTTTTTTTTTTTTTTTTTTAAAAAAAAAGAGTAGATGCATTGCCTTAAGCAACACCAAGGCTACCAAGACTTCAGGTGGCAGGCCTTCATGAGGTATAGATGCCCTTAATATTAACTCTAGTACAAAAGCCTATCCTGAGTTCCCCCAGTCAGTCGATGCTAGCTGAGTAGTATGGGCTTTGAGTGGAGTTTGCCTATACTATGGGCTAACTATTGTGAGCAGTTCCCTGGATGCTTACACCATCTATAAGTAACCTCTGGTGGTGGGGTCCTTGGCCTCCATTGCAGTTTTAATGGAACTGCCAGATTAGAATGAGTCTCATTATCTTGATTCTTTTTTGTAAATGATTTTTCTAGTGTGTCTGGAGTTTTGAACTGTTGTAAGCAGGAGCATCACCTGAAGAGCTGCTGGGGACCTGAAAGAGTAGCCTTGGTGATTCCTGTGCCTGTCCCATTGGCAGAGAATGTCTCTCAGCTCATCTTCCATTGACCCAAGATGGATTTGGGGATTATTGCAGCCACTGCTGCAGGCTTTGCCCTGAGTCATACTGCCAAGGTGGCAAGCACAGTGTATACCCTCCCTGGGCAGGTTGGAAATGCCCTGACCACTTAGAATGAAATTAATACGCATGTTCATAAGGTGATACTAGTTTAATTTGCAATTGGCTATAGTTGAGGATGAATTGGATTGCTTGTATTTTTAATTTTACCCAAAGATTGGCTTATGACTAAAGGCCTTCAGTTTACAGGCAAACTTTTAGGACTGGGCTTATACCCTTTCTTTGGGGTTGCTTCTTTGCATAGGAAGCATTATCCTGATGCTGTACTTAAGCATGAGCGTGAAACCCATGCTCAGGTCAATTTTGCCACACAAGTGTTATTTTTTCTGGCTCAAGAGAAGTATGATGTTCAGATTTGGCTGAGCATGGCCAATAATGGCTAGTGTGCCAATGACAGGTAAGGCTTTGGGAGACAGCCTCAACCTAAGACAAGATGTGTGTTTGTGACCTGGGCACCATCCCATGACAGGTAAGAGGTTGTCTGACATCTGGGCCACCTAAGACAGGCCCAGTCATTTTATTATTGAAAGGGGGAACATGCAGACCCCTGCTCTGACCTTTACCTGCACTCTGAGCCTTGAAAGACATAGCCTGTGGATTGCTAGCTCAATACCCTGTCCAGTATGTTCCTGTCTTTCTGCCTGGGGAAGTTAGATGAGGAAGTTTCAGTTGTTTACCTGGTCAGTAATTTTCTAGCTGCCAGGGGAAATTCCACAGTGCTACATCCCTGAAAGCACCGGGTATATAAAACTGAGATTGACCTTCAATAAATGGCATTCTCCTTGAACGAATGACCCAAGGGTCTGTGTCTTTTTTTAATCTGCAGGTCTGAGCCTGACTCAATGACCCCAAGTAGTGCAGGCAGTCACAGACCTCTATCACAGCACCTAGCTGCAGCAGGATCAGAGACACAGACAAGGCCTTTGGAGGCAGCTCAGACTATAGACATCAGCATGGCCTCAGGTGGCAGCAGAGGCCATCCACGTCAATATGGTTCCCTGTGACAGCATGGCCCACAGCCATCACCATGGCTTCAGGCTGCAGCACAGACCATGGACGTCAATACAGATAGGGCAGCAGTAGGGTCATGGACCCAGATATGGCCTTCAGAGGCAACAATGACCACTCAGATCAGTATGGTCCCTGGTGGCAGCATGGCCTGTGGCCATCACCATGGCTTCAGCAGTGGCATAGATGGTGGACATCCACATGATCTCAGGCTTCATTATAGCTTGAGGACTGCAGCATGGACCACAGACAACAAAGCAAACTCCAGTGGAATCATGAACCACTGTGGTTCTTTGAGGCTATCTTGATACAAGGTGCCACACTGGGGAGATCAGTGTCTGTATTTTATAAAGCTCCAGGCTGCTTGCCCATCACCCTGTCTACTACACTGGGCAATGATCTGTTCCAATCTCAATCCTCTCTTATGCTCGTCACCACTGCTGGATCTCCAGTTCGGCCTCTCTTCACAGTGCATGCACTCCTCCATTTTATCATCTTCCCATTACATATTTGTCCATTCTGGTGTTGCTTACCTCATGAGGCAGGGCGGCTGGCTACATTTTGGGTGTTTTTATGAGTACATTTGTATATTGCTCTTTCTGTACAGTGAGTTCAGCTGTACATGTAAATACTAGGATACAGATACAACTTCAATGGGATACCATTAAAAGAATAATTTAGAAATCATGGGGATAGCACCAGAAATACTTTAGACTAAATACATAAAAAATATTTCAACAAAATCCTAGCAGTAAAAGGCAAAAAAAATATTTCTTATGAGAAATTCTCACAAAAGTGGGAGAATGAATGTACTGGAATGGGAGGTATACTTGGGTTTCAGTTCTAACCAGGTGGTGGCTGTTTTGTTTGATGTCTTAGGGTTTCTATTGCTGTGAAGAGACACCATGAACACAGCAACTCTTACAAGGAAAACAATTTAATTGGGTGGCTTATGGTTTCAGAGATGAGTCCAATATCATCCTGGTGGGACATTAGCAAGCAAGTAGGCATGGTGCTGGAGAAGGATCCGAGAGTGGAGAAGGAGCTACATCTTGATCTGCAGGCAATAAGAAATGAACTGAGTGTACACTGAGCAAAGCTTCCACTCACTCAGTAACTCACTTCTTCCAACAAGGCCACACCTCCTCCAAAGGCCACACCTCCTAATAGTGCCATTCCCCCATATGAGATTACCAGGGCCAATTACATCCAAACTACTACAGCTGCGGTCCAACCTCACAAAAAAAAATGCAGAGCAGGATGGGTAGGCCACTTAGATCAAGTAAGTTCTGAGAATGCAGGGGCAGTGTGTGTGGTGGGGAGCTTTGTGTATAAACAGTTTTTATCCTGGAAAGGAATGAAGCACTTACATAAAGGTTGTCCAAGATTGATAAGATAAAGAGATTTGAGTTCCTTGGAAAGTTTTACAGTGTTTGAAAAGCTTGTTAATTAATGTCTTTTACAATATGAAGGTAGAAGAGCTTCTGTGTCTTTGCTTGGGTCTATTAGATTCAAGGTTGTGAGTAAGATATAGTCTCAAATAGGGGACCCTTATGTGACCCCATGGACACTGCCACATATATGAAATCACAAGAGGGTTTGAAATGTAAAATGAGACCTTGAAACTATGTAACGACATTTGCTGTTTTTTAATAGATGGCTTCATAAATTGAGGTTTCTAAGAAAATAGTATCTCATTTTGTGCCTCGGTATACTCCAATTTAATGCTGTTTCATATTCATCCACATACCCTTTAAAAAACAGAATATATAATTTATTAACTTATAATAAAACATTGAGTTTAATTTTAGAAGTTGTAGTTCTGAAGTTCTGACAATTTTTATTGCTACTAACTTTGAATTTTTTATTTTCTTTCAGCCAATGGAATTTTAGCAAACTAGCTTTCTTTTTATGTTTTCTAGGGCTGAAAATGTAGCTCAGTAGCTTCTCTAATATGCATAAGGCCCTGGTTTCAATTTCTAGTACCAAAAATTTAACTTTAAAATGTTGAAGTTTCCTTATAAAGATATTTAGAAACTACTCTCATTAGAAAATGCTCCATCTATATCTGCAATTATCTAACAGAGAAATGTATCAAGAACTTTTTATTTTGTTTGAAATGGATTTTCACTATGTAGCCCAGGCTAGCTTTGAACATAGATTGTTCCTGCCTTCGTCTCTGTGTACCTGGCTCAGAGGTATAAACCATCAAACACAACTAAGAACTAAACTTTAATATTTTTCATGTTTTCTAGAGACTGGGGGTGCTGGAGCTTGCCTGAATAATCCTCACACTCAGGAGAACTGCAAGTAGCAGACCATCATGAATTTCATGGTGAGTTCCAAGCTAGACTATGTAGTGAAAACCTCTCTTAAAATCCACAAACAAAGATTCAAGGAAAACTTCAGGGAGGGGGAGAGAGGCCATCCAACAAGGGTTAGTTCTCCTCACCCTTGTCACTCTCTCCATCTTCCCCCAAGCTTTCAGCACACACACACACACACACACACACACACACACACACACACACACACACGCATACGCACATGCGCACGCACACGCGCACGCACACAGATATCTTGAAGCACATTCACGTGTATAAGAATTCCAAGACATGTATCTAAGGAATTTCTTGACAAAGGGGATGGCATCATCACTTTTACTAATTGTAAACTTACGTTAAGTCGCTGTGCCACCCACCCCTCCCCACCACCCACACAAGGGAGCAGAAGAATTCTGTCTCCCTCTTGTTCTCTGACATCTGGCACTTGTTCTCTGTTGTTAGTTTCTGACATAGCCTCCTTTACTGTGAGTGCCAACATCCTTCCCAGTATGTGTTTTCTGATCACTGCTCATATCCTCTGCTACCTGGTAATTTTGTGACTGTGGTAGTTTGGATGTAATCTGCCCCCATAATCTCATATTAGTGACACCATTAGGAGGTATGGCTTTGTTGGAGTGAGTATGGCCTTTTTGAAGGAAGTGTGTCACTGTGGGGACTGACTTTGAGGTTTCCTGTGCTCAGGTTACTGCCCAGTGTCACAGTTCACTTCCTGTTGCCTGCAAGATGTAGGACTCTCAGCTCCTTCTCCAGCACCATGCCTACCTTCATGCCTCCATGTCCCACCATGCTGATAATGGATCAACCCTCTGAACTATAAGCAAGTCACCCCAATTAAATGTTTTTCTTTATAAGACTTGCTGTGGTCATGTAATCTCTTCACAGCAATACAAACTCTAAGACAGTGACCAAATTTCATGCTCTGGACCTTGGTCATATGTTGGCCATGATTTACATATCCTAGTCTCTGATCACTTAACAGTCTTTTGGTTTTGTTGAGACAGGGTTTCTCTGTGTAGGTTTGAAACCTGTTCTGAAACTTTCTCTGTAGACCCTCTTGGCTTTAAACTCACAGAGATCTGCTTCCCTCTGCCCCCTGAGTGTTGGGATTAAAGGCATTTACCACCACACCCAGCTCAATAGTCTTTTTATGTTGTTGTTCGAGGCTCTATTTTAACTTAGTGATTTACTATCTGTTTTATATATAAGACTCATGCTCTAGCCAGTAGCACAAACATCTGCATTAACTTATGAAATCTTACAATTATTTTTCTACTTTGATGATTAAAACCTCTGAGATGCATTTTTGTATATGGTGGAGGGCTCTTACATTTTCTCATATGAGTCACTAGTGATGTCCATGGTTGTATTCTCAGAAAAGTTATTAATGAGACCAAAGCTTTCCTAGTATACTCTGTTCTGGGGCAAGTTGCCATGTACAGATGTGTTTGGGTGTTTGCCACCACTTCACTGGCTCATTTGTGGTTCTTGCAGGGCACCACACCATTTAACTGGTTTGGCTCACTGAGTCCTCATATCTGTTAGTCATTTATATGCCAGAAATTCCTTGAACAATGAGTACAATGTGCCATAAAATTATCAGCAACTAAGGGATCTTTATTTGGTAAGGATTAAAAAATTGTAAATTAATTTTTTTTTTTTAAAAAAAAAGAAATTTATTTGTTTTTTGGTGTGGATTGAAGCCAAGGCCTTGTACACACCAGGTGAGCTCTCTACCACCAAGAACTATCCCTAGCTAACCAACAGCTTTTCTTAAATGGTTGTTTATCTAGATATTCCATTTTTCTTGACCCAATTTTTAATCTACTTTATGCTTTTCCATTATATTGAAGTTTAAAATTTATAATAATATTCTTGCTTGAACAATCATCCTTCATATCAGTTCTGTAACTGCCTAACTAGAGAGATGGTTTCTCCAGTGTTAATAGATAATTCTAAATAATAAGTCACAGCACCAACCTGAATAACTGACTTCAAGACTGTTAGGTTCCCTACCATGTCCTATCTTCAATTGTGTGGCAATATTCCTAGGTATTTATTTAAGTCTTCCCCATTTCCTCTTTTCCTCCCCCTCCCTCCTTCCCTTCATAGGTAAACAGCTCTCTTTTTGCCTATGTAGTACATTTTCATTGAATTTCCCAGACTGCTTTTGCATTTATAGGTTGTTTTTTCTCTTTGGGTCTCAGCAGAAATTACTTGTCTATCATTTCAAAATTACAATGTTCTTTTTACATTTTTCTGAGACAGGGTTTTCTGTAGCTCAGGCTAGCCTCCAACTTACCATGTAGTCAAGAATGACCTCAAATATTTTATTTATCTCACCTCTATCTCCCAGGTACTGGGATTACAGGTATGTAACACTAAGCCTGGTTTATGCAATGCTGGGGAGCAAACCCAGAACATCCTGCATGCTATGGAGCACTCTACCAACGGAAACATCTTTGCCCACTAATTTTTACTTAGCAATATGTGTGGTGATATGCATTTTATATTTAATAAAATCAGCATGGAATATAAGAGAACAGAATCACCCACAGTCAAGCCATGAAGGTCAGAGAGTGGTAACTCAAAATTTCATCACAAATATATGTTCTTATTTTATTTCTGACTACTTTGTATTTAGATTTATTGCTTAGTTTTTTGAGTATTTTTTGTTGATGTTTATCTTTTGAAGGCTACCACCAAAGTTTGCCATAAATCCATATGATGAGTCATGCAATCATGTCTTTTTTAGATGTGGTTTTATGTGTGTATTTTTTCTTAAGGATTGCCCAGGAATTTTCTCTGTGTCTCTGTCCCCCCGCCCCATGGGGAAAGGAGGTGGAGGGAAGGTGGGATCTCTCTGTATTTAGCCCAGACTAGTGTTTCACTGCATGGGATTTTAGGAATATATCACCATGCTTGGCAGTTATTTCAATTTTGAATACATTCATGCTTTAAAGTACTTTTTTTATCTTGATTACATGTCAAAACATACAAAACTCTAAAGCATACACACAAGGGAACAAATTAATTTTAAGAATTAAAATCATCTAAGAACATATTATAGCTATTATGCATAGCTGATCTTTGGCCTTCTTTCCTGTTTTTGTCTTTCTGTGGAAATTCAGGACTGTTAGTGTTAGAGCTACTTTTTCATCTTTTTCTTTGCATTTGGGCTGCATTTGCCCACAATATGTAATGCTTGTGGGTGGCAAAAACATGTATTATGCACACAAGAAACATTTAAATAGGATTCTGGTCTCAAGGAAGTTGTCATTAGTCTTATCAAGAAACAAACTTAGGAAGGCTTATTTGTAGATTTATCATAGTGTTGTCTACTCTTGGAGCCATCCCTGTTTGTAAGGCTTTGATTTAGCCTGCTAATGGGAAATCTGAATATGCAGCCTGTATCTACACCATAATTAATGAGGTTTAAATCAGTAATGCTGTGTTAAAACACTTTGTAAACTTTAAAGCCACATGCAAGCACCAGTTAATTATCTGTTTTATGCAAATTATTCTGTCTCAATTTATGCATAAAGCTGTTTGAATAGATTTTGTTCCACAGAACAAAAGTTCTTCTTCTAAGTAATGAATGGTATATGAATTATCTTGGCTTGCATTTTAATACTGTTAGTAAAGCTTTACTGACATTGCTAATGTCTTATTAAACAGCAGAATGGGCATAGACTGTAGACTTTGGTACTCTCCATCTCAGAACATACAATTTTCCTCATCTAATGACTATATAATTGTATATTTCAACAATTTTTGCATTAATAGAGTTGAGATATGCTAGAGCTATTTAGGGATGTTGGAGGTTGAATACTGAGCAACTACACTGGCTCTGTTTTGATTGGCCAATCCATCTACTATTAGGTCCCACTCAGATAGTTAAGCTGGTGAGACATACCTAAGGAAACTAATCTTGTATGTAGTGTAGATGTCCTCGCCACTGAAATAGTCTCCTGTGCAGGGAGGAGAAAGGCCCATAAGAATCAAAAAGTAAAGGAAGTTGACAAAACCTGGGGAGTAAACAAAACTTAGAAAATCTGGGAAGCTCAGCAAGTTCCCAGGATTGTTTCTCCTTCAGTTTAGAAGAGCAATGAACAGTCAGCCATCAGCTGGGCTGCTTACATCCTGTCCAGGAAGCCCGGGGGATGCCCCTTTTCTGTGTTTTCATCAGTAGGCTTCTCAGTGATACATTGCCTTTGGGTTATCCATGGTCCTCTAAGTACCGCACCCAAGGTTAACTGGATGCAGTGGTTTACTAAGCTAGGCTTTGTGAAGCTTTTTCTCTTTTGGTGTTCCATCTGGAGTGAATGAGTTGGCTCATGTCTTCCCAGGAAAGCACACAATGTTGCCCTTAGCATTATGGGTATTCTGGCCCAGCATAATTCAGATGGAGCTTGCTACTTCTTTATTGGAACACTAATGTTTTTGAAGAAAGTATGTCAGTATCTCTGCATTTTGAACCTTTTCTGGGATAAGCTATTTCTGGTGCATTCTTGTTGTTGACTTTTCTTCACCTATGCAGATCTGTCTGTAAGACCTGGGATTTGAGGACCTGAAAGAACATGGTCTAATGCTGTAGACAGCCTTACCCAAGTTTCTGTACCTTTATATATGAACGAAACAAAGGAAGCAGTGATCCAAGGAGGATTGTGAGGGTTCATATAAACAGTAAGCAAATAGTAAATACTATTAACAGAGCAGCCCTTTCTAGAACTTTCTCAGGACTGACCAATTAAACACAATTTCCTGGCATGTACTGTTGGTCAGATCTGGGAAAGCATGAAAGCATGGCAGAAGGTCATGTCCAGATTAAGTGTACATTGACCAGACTGGGTTATATAACTATCATCTGACACCCAATAAGAATAAACATGTCATATAAGTTGAATGTAAATTCATTTGTAAACACAGGAGACACAAAATCACATCTAGGAACAATATAAGGAACAAAATGCAAAGCCCTCTGCCCTTTTATCCTGGAGCCTCTCTCATGGTTCCCCAAAGCATTGCTCACCCCACACCACTCCATTATCCATGTCCCAGCACCTTATCTATACTCTGAAGTGTCTTCTCTGTATTGTTCTCTAGCAGTTTCTGTGTTTGGGATCTTAAATTAAGGTTTTTGATTCATGTTGAATTGGATTTTGTACAAGATCAGAGGCATGCCTCTAATTTTTTTCTTCTGCAGGTGGATATGCAGTTTTTCTAACACCATTTGTTGAAAATGTTGTCTTTTTTTCAGTCTAGGTTTTGTCAAAACTGAAGTGTCTGAAGATGTGTGGGCTTACTCCTGTGTCCTCTATTATGGTCCATTGGTCTATATGTCAGTTTAGTGCCAGCGCCATGGTGTTCTTATCACTACAGCAATATGACATAGGTTAAAGTTCTGTCATGTAATACTTTGGGCATGGTAAGATTTATTTATTTTTGACTTAAAATATTTATTTCTCACTATGTAGTGTTTATTATTTGTGGAAAAAGAAAGCTGAAAAAGAATTAACATTTCTTGACAACCATAAAGCAGACACATGTTTTTGCTTGTTAGTTTGATTTTTTGCTTTTGTTTTGTTTTGTCTGAGGCAGTGTCCTACTGTGTAGCCTTAGCTGGTCTGGAACTCACTCTGCAGACCAGCTTGGCCTCCACCTCACAAAGATCCACTGCCTCTGTCTCTACCAAGTGCTGGGAATAAAGGCAGGCACTGCCATGCATGGATTATTTCCCAAGTTTTAATTAAATGGACTCAATGTCAATGCTAACACATGTAGTTTTTGCTAGATGGCATGGCTGGTCAGCTTAACAGGAGCAGTTCAGATCATGAGTTGTCTTACTCTTTCTAGCCCCTCCCTCCCCCTTATTGAAAATAGATTCTTTTCTTATACAATGTGTCCTGATTATGCTCCCCCCCTTCCCCTCTTCTCCCGTCTGGGTCCACGCCCTTTTTGTCCCTCACTAGAAAAGAACAGACTTCTCAGAGAGAACAACCAAACATGACAAAATATAATAAGATAAAATAAAAACTATTCCACAGTGAAGTTGGACAAGGCAAGCCAACAAAAGGAAAAGAGCTCCAGGGGAAGGCACATCAGAGACCCACATGAAATACAAAACTTGCATTTTGTTGGTAATCTTTACCTCTGCAGCACTTGTTTACATTTCTAAATTTTTCATTATTAGAATTCCCTCAGGTTTAGTTTTCTTTGTTAATTCTACTTCTATTTGCATTTACCTGGAATTCTTTAAGGGATTCTTTAAATTTCTCCTTAAGGATCTCTATTATATTTATAAAGTTTGTTTAACAGTCTTTTTTTTTTTTCCTGCTTTGGCTATGTTGGAATATTCAGGGCCTGCTATGGTAGGGTTCCTGGGCTCTGGTAGAGTCACACTGTCCTGACTGTTAGTGACTGTGTTTATGTGCTGTCATTTAGGCATATAGGGTTGGGGAAATTATAGTTCTAGGTGCTAATATCTGCTTTTGTTTTTGTTGAGTAGATGTTTTGTTCCTTGGTTTCCGTTTCCTTTCTGGATTTTAGAAGAGTATGATGGATACGTATTGCCTGATAGGAAATTTTCTGTGACCTTATAAGTATGGCCACTGGAGGTTCTAGTTAAAATATGTTTCTAGGTATTAGGAGCTGACATGTAGGAATGAAGATGGGCTCATGGGTCTAAAGGTATTCTCAGGAAAGAAGAAAGTAAAGCATTCTGTCAGGATCTGCTTATTTAGTCTCCTTGGAATGAAGATCCCATATCCTCAGCATGGCCAAGTGTCCAGAAAGAGATTATGTGGGGGTAAAATCACTAGAGAATCTTTATTTTAAGTGTGGTTACACCAGGAAGAATAAATAGGTCAAATTATTCAAGGTTTATTTAGGAGGAGCTGACAAGGGCCTTAGGGTTTTATATATATGGGAAACAAAGGCAGCATCTGGGTTTGTAGTGCTTGCAAAGGTAAACAATCCTGGTTGGGCCAAAATCCAGTTAATCATCTCTCCTTCTATTACCTCAGGCTCCTCCAGAGCTCTGTTGTCATCAACAAAGTTTCAGTTGCTTTGTGGTTACCTTAGTCTCTTGTCATAGTGTGTTTACAATCTTATTATTTCCAGAATATAAAGAGGTCTCAGATAGATTCACAAACAAAAGTGAGTCAGGTCAGTCACTGGCAACCCTACTGTTTAGGGGTGATTCTCTGCATAGAGAACAGTCGTGCAGCACAGCACCATTGTGACACTTCTGTCAGAGCCGTCACAGATCATACAGAGGGGACAGAAGTTCAAAGAAGATTAAGGCTGAAGTCTGTTAGACTATGGAGATATTATCGGGGCAGTCATTTGTCTACATTCATTTTTATGTCACAAATTCTCTCTCTCTCTCTCTCTCTTCCTTTTCTTCTGAAACAGAATCTTATTATACTGCCCATGCTGTCTCCTCTAACTCACTGGCTCGACTCTTCCTGCCTCAGTCGCATGACAAGTATATCACCATGCATGCCTGGATTCTGTGTTAGATAATTTAAAGATATGCTAACAATTATATGTACACATATTTTTGTTTGCTTGTTTCTTTTGTGTTATTTTTAAAATGTGGTCTCTCTATATTGCCTAGCCCAGGCTGCCCTCACATTTGTGGACTGCCTGCCTCTATCTTTGAGTACTGGGGTTGCAGATAAGCATTCTCACACCCAGATTAAAAACTTATTAAATTTTGGAAAAATAAATCAATACAGTTGAAACAAAAAGAACAATGCAAAGAATCAATGAATCAAAGAGTTTATTCTTTGAGAAAGTCAACAAGATAGATAAATCCTTATCCAAACTAACCGAAAGGCAGAGAGAGAATATCCAAATTAACAAAATCAGAAATGAAAAGACATAAAAACAGACCCCCAGGAAATCCAGAGAATTATAAGGTCATACATTGAAAATCTATACTCCACAAAAATGAAAAACCTAGAAGAAATGGACAGCTTTCTCGACAGGTACCACTTACCAAAATTAAATCAAGATCAGATTAAAGATGTAAACAGACCTATAACCCCAAAGGAAATTGAAGCTGTCATTAAAAGTCTCCCAAGTAAAGAACACCCAGGCCCCAATGGTTTCAGTGCAGAATTCTAACAGACATTCAAAGAAAAACTAATACCAATACTCCTCATACTGTTCCATATAGTAGAAAATGAAGGAATATTGCCAAACTCTACTTATGAAGCCACTATAACAATAATACCCCAGCCACTCAAAGATGTAACAAAGAAGGAGAAATACAGATCAATTTCTGTCATAAATATTGATACAAAAATTCTCAACAAAATTCTGGCAATCCGAACCCAACAACATATAAAAAAAAGTTATTCACCATGATCAAGTAGACTTCATCCCAGAAATGCAGGAATGGTTCAGCATACAAAAAGCTGTAAATGTTATCCATCATATAAACAAATGGAAGGAAAAAGACCACATGATCATCTCCTTAGACGCTGAAAAAGCCTTTGACAAAATCCAACACTTCTTTATGATAAAAGTCCTAGAGAGATCAGGAATAGAGGAAAAATAACTAAAAATAATAAAGGCAATTTACAAGAAGCTGACAGCCAACATCAAACTTAACGGAGAAAAACTCAAAGCAATTCCACTAAAATCAAGAACTAGACAAAGTTGTCCTCTCTCCCCTTATCTATTCAATATAATTCTCAAAGTTTTAGCTAAAGCAATAAGAAAACAAAAGGAGATTGAGGGGATACAAATTGGAAAAGAAGTGAAACTATCTCTATTTGCAGATGACATGATTGTATACATAAGTGACCCACAAAATTCTACCAGGAAACTTCTACAGCTAATAAACAGCTTCAGCAATGTAGCAGGATACAAGATTAACTCAAAGAAATCAGTAGCCCTTCTACACACTAAAGATAAAATGGCTGAAGAAGAAATAAGGGAAACATCACCCTTTATAATAGCTGCAAATAGCATTAAATACCTTAGAGTAACTATAACCAAAGAAGTATCAGATCTATTTGACAAAAACTTTAAATCACTGAAGAAAAAAATTAAAGAGGATATCAGAAAATGGAAAGACCTCTCATGTTCCTGGATAGGTAGATTCAACATAGTAAAAATGGCAATTCTACCAAAAGCAATCTACAGATTCAATGCACTGCCCATCAAAATCCCAACAATTTTTTACAGACCTTGAAAAAGCAATACTCAATTTAATTTGGAATAACAGGAAAGCCAGGATTGCCAAAACAATTTTGCTCAACAAAAGAACCTCAGGAGGCATCACCATCCCTGACTTTAAGTTATATTATCAAGCTACAGTAATAAAAATAGCCTGGTACTGGCATAAACATAGACTTATGGATCAATGAAATTGAATTGAAGACCCTCACACTAACCCACACAACCTATGAACACTTGATTTTTGACAAAGAGGCCCAAAATATTCGATGGAAAACAGATAGTATGTTCCACAAATAGTGTTGGCACAATTGGATAGTAATGTCTAGAAAAATGCAAATAGATCCAAACCTATCACCCTGCACAAAACTCAAATCAGGTGGATCAAAGGCCTCAACATGAACCCAGCAACACTGAACTTAATAGAAAAGAAAGTAGGAAATTCCTTCCAATGCATTGACACAGGTGACCACTTCCTAATATAACATCAGTCGCAAAGACACTAAGAACAACAGCAATACATGGGACCTCCCAAAACTGAGAAGCTTCTGTAAAGCCAAGGAAACAGTTAATAAGACAAAAATGACAGCCTACAGAATGGGAAAAGATTTTCACCAACCCTACAAATGACAGAGGATTGATCTCTAAAATATATAGAGAACTCAAGAAACTAGAGCCTAAAGGCCTAAATAACCCAATTAAAAAATGGGGTTCAGATCTAAAAAGGGAATTCTCAGCAGAAGATTTACAAATGGCTGAAAGTCACTTGACAAAGTGCTCATCATCTTTAGCCATCAGAGAAATGCAAATCAAAAGAACTTTGAGATACTACTTTACAGCTGTCAGAATGGCTAAGATTGAAAACACAGATGACAGCCTATGCTGGAGAGGATACAGAGCAAGGGGAACACTCCTCCATTTTTGGTGGGAGTGTAAGCTTGCTCAACCACTGTGGACAGTATGGTGGTTTCTCTGAAAACTGGAAATCAATCTCTCCAAGGATCCAGCAATACCACTACTGGGCATATACCCTAAAGATGCACATTTGCACCCAATTAGCTCAACTATGTTAATAGCAGCATTATTCATAATAGCAAGATCCAGCAAACAACTAGATGCCCCTCAAATGAAGAATGGATTAACAAACTGTGGTACACAATGGAGTACACTCAGGTTTTCTAAAGAAGAAATGTTGTACTTGTAGCTTCAGGTTCAAAGCTGCTCAAGGTTCCAGTCTGCTTGCTTGCTCTGTAGGTTTTGGATTTGCAGCTCCCACAATTCTGAGATTGTCTTCCTGTGTCTGCCTCTCTTTTCCCTCCCAGATTGGCTCTCCTTCTCTAGTGGGACCTAATGCGGGTCTTGTAGGACTAGTGGGGATTGAGACTCTTGGGGTGGGTTAGGGCTCCTTAGGTGCATTTCACACATGCTGGCTTTGCTGCTTTCCTGCAGAGGAGGGGTTGGAATTGTACTTTCTTGTTCTGGCCTGGAAGTAATCAGTGTTTTTTTTTTTTTTTTTTTTTTTTAAAAAAAAAAAAAAAACTTTATTTATTTGCCTTGGTGTTTGCCTAGAACTGGAACTACAGACAGTTGTTAGCTGCCATGTGGGTGCTGGGAATCGAACCTGGGTCCTCTGGAAGAGCAGACAGTGCTCTTAACTGCTGAGCCATCTCTCCAGCCCCGTAATCAGTGTTTTTATTCTCAGAATGAAGGAAGAATTTCAGTGGCAGTAGAGCAGGGCAGGAGATAGTGCCATGCAGTGCCTTTCACAGTCTGAGTTCTTTCAGAGGGCTCTACTAGGTGAAGTTGTATGTGCTTGCAGGCACATGCATGTGGTGTGGTGTGGTGTGGTGTGGTGTGGTGTGTGTGTGTGTGTGTGTGTGTGTGTGTGTGTGTGTGTGCACGCGCGAGCTCACATGTGTGATTTCAATGACTCTCAAGCTGCATGTCAAGATGCAAACGAGAATTATCTCTCTTTCCCTCTTTTTCTCATTAAAAGAGATTATAAAGTGTTGCTGAGGTCCTTAGGATTGCAACCTGACAAAGACAAAAGCATAGTCTCAAGGGATACACAAGGACTCAAGACATGGCTTAACTATAAATGAAGTTTCTGAGAGATTCCTAGAGAATTACAGATTTACAGCTAGGAAGACCTTATTTCTTTAGACTTAAGTAGCCCATTGCTATTTTAAAGTTGTTTGAAACATTGTATCCTTAGGTAGCTGTCATAGTAAAGTTTTAACTGAGTTGGAACTCTCAGATGCTGGGAGACCCAAGAGGACCACAGTATGAGGGCTCCTCTTCTTTCCAACTTTTCTTTTCTTACCTTTCCCTGTCCTTCTACCTGCTTCACACTCCCTAGATACAAAACTGAAACCATCCACAGAGTCTATGTCTGCAAGGTTTGGTTTTGGCCAGACCCCTCTTTCCAACATTCCCAGGTTGCTGTGGAATAATGCTCTTGTACACTGTTAAGATTTGCCAGTTGAAATGGTTTAATAAAATACGGATTGGCTAGTCACCATGCAGGAAGCTTAGATGGGGCGACCAGAATAGGAGGATTCTGGGAAGAGGAAGGTCAAAATTGTGAAGTCACCAGCCAGATGCAGAGGAAGTAAGAAGAGAATGTCCTGCTGAAGGTACCAAGCCGTGTGTCTAAACAGATAAGAATTACTGTTAATGTAATTGTAAGAGCTAATTAGTAATATGCCTGAGCCATTGGCCAAACATTTATAATTAATATAAACCTCTGAAAAAAAAATATAAACCTCTGTGTGTTTATTTGGGACTGAATGGTGGCGGAACTCCGTGGGACAGAAATTTCCAACTACAAACTTCCAAACATTTGGCAAGAATTTCCATGTAAAACTTGAGAAAAGCTAAAAAAAAAGAAAGAAAGAAAGAAAGAGGATAAAAAAAAAAGGGATTATAGACACAAAAGAACAGAGTCAAGCACAGGTTCTTGGTATCAGCTTTTTTCCAGGTGGGCTCTGTTTGCTAGAAGCAAACAGAAGTGCAGGCTCAGAAGAGATGGCTTTCTGACTTAGCTGTGTCATTGTTTGCTCTTACAGTAACAGATTCTGAGAGCTTTGTAGCTTTTCTCTCCAACTTGCCTTTTCTCATTTTCAGGTAAGACAGCTAAGAAAACCTTCATGGAAGAGGTGATCAAATTAACCTGAAGGAATTGAAAAATTCATTTATATTAGTAGAAACATCAGAAGGCTTTAGAAGTGAGTTGAGTGCAGTGCAGCAGTGTAGGAGATTATGTGTTACATTTTTAAATAATTGTCCCACCTACGGGTTTAATAAAAGCTGATTGGCTAAAAGGCAGACAGGAAGTGTGGGTGGGGCTACCAGACTAAGAAAACTCTGGGAATAGGAAGAACAGAAACAAATGCTAGAGAACCACCAGAGAGAGTCACCACAGACACGACAAGGAGATGGCAGTAAACACAGAGGAAAGAAGCTGAAATGCTGCTCTGAGAAAAGGTACCGAGTCCCATGGCTGAACAAGATGTGTTGAGTTCAGATGAAGGAGCTAGCAAGTTATATGCCTGGGCCCTAGGTCAATCATCATAAAAATAATATAAGCCTGTGTGTGATTATTTGAGGCTAAGTGGCATTGAGAGTGGGACCAAATATCTGGTCCAGGCTCAGAAAGTCTGGGCCAGAACTATTTACAACACAGCAGGGTTCCAGGAGAGGTATGAAAAATCCTAAGGGCAGACTCTGAATTTCTGGAAGGTTCTGCTTAGGAGGAGGGAAATAAAGAAGGAAAAGTGGGTTCTATCCTGGGCTAGACTGTCAATAATGCAATTTTTAAAAAGATAACATGTTGACTAATTGAAATGAAAGTAATTCCTCAAGTCTGGGGCTGACCATGAGTATTTCTAGATAACTAGGCTTTGTCTGTTTGTTTTCTTTAGTCAATTGCTGGAGGCAGAACACAAAGATATTCTTTCTCTCTCTCTCTCTCTCTCTCTCTCTCTCTCTCTCTCTCTCTCCCTGTTTCCCAGTAGTTTGATGCTTTCTACATCAGGTATGTGGCAGAGGCTGAAAATTAGCAGGAATTACACCATGAAGCCAAATAGTATGGCTGACAAATCTCATTGATTTATGAGTTCTGGACACAAAATAAAATGGACACAAAGATAGAATTATAAACTGTGATTAAGGAATTAACATTTCCATAGTTGCTAAGCTAACCCAGAGTATTTTCTTAGTATGCCATCAGCCTCTGTATATTCTATAAACCTTCTGTAACAAGGAATGCATTTTTTAATCTTTTTTTTTTTTCAGAGCTAAGGACCAAACACAGGGCCTTGTGCCTATTTTTAATCTCTTGAAATAAGTTATTGATCTGCTAAATCCATAATTTGTTAGGGTAGGATTGGAAAACTTTGCTTAAAGACTCAAACAGCCTCCTGACAGTAAAATTAATGAGATTTCTGCTAAAAGATGCTTTTCAGAAAATGTTGATTCTTCAATGAATATTAAAATTAGCACATGCTCACATGAAAGTGCCTGGGTTCTAACTCTGAGTGTCAAACTGCCACCCTCCCTCAGTGAACTCTCCCTCACAGACAAGGCAGCTCTTACATCTAATTTCAAAGAAAAGCCACAATGTCCGGTGTCTGTGGTGCAGAGAACTGAAGGCAATGGGGGGAAAACTGGCTTTTAAATATTATTTTATTTACATTTCTTTTTCATCTTACATACCAGCTACAGGTCTCCTTCTCTCCTCCTACCCCCAGCCACTCCTCAGAGTGGCTAAGACCTCCTATGGGGAGTCAACAGAGTCTGGCATATCAAGTTGAACACTGTCACCCACATTTAGGGGCCTAGTTTACATCTGTGCAGGTTCCCAGTCGTTGAGCTCTCACTAGCTCAGGTCATCTGTCTCTGTGGTTTTCACCATCACAATCTTGACTCCCCTTGGTCATATAATCCCTGCTCCCTGTCTTCATCTGGACTCCAGGAGCTCGGCCCAATGCTTAGCTGTGAATTGCTGCATCTGCTTCCAGTTACTGGATGAAGGTTTTATGATGACAGGGTGGTCATCAACCTGATTACATGAGGCCACTTCAGGCAGCCTCTCTACTATTGCTACGGGTCTTAGTTGGGGTTATCTTTGTGGACTCCTGGGAGTTCCCTAGCACCAGGTTTCTCCCCATCTCCATAATGGCTCCCTCTATCAAGATACCTCTTTCCATGCTCCCCTCTCTGTCCCTCCCCCAACTCAATCATCCTGTTTCTTCATGTTCTCATCTTCTGACCCACCCCTGCTTGTTCCCAGTTTACCCAGGAGATCTTATCTATTTCCTCTTCCCAGGGCAATACATGTATGACTCTCTTAGGTCCCTCCTTGTTACCTAGCTTCTCTGGGGTAGTAGATTGATTGTATCCTGATTATCCTTTGCTAAATCATCTAATATCCATTTATGAGTGAGTATATACTGTGCTTGTCTTTCTGGGTCTGGGTTACCTTTCTCAGAATGATTATTTTTTCGGTTCCACCCTTTTGCCTGCAAATTTCATAATACTGTTTTTTGCTGGTGAGTAATAATCTTCCATTATATAAATGTACCACATTTTCTTTATCCATTCTTTGGTTGAGAGGCATCTAGGTTGTTTTTGGGTCTCTGTCTGTTATGAATAATGCTAATATGAACATAGTTGAGCAAGTGTCTGTGTGGTATGATTGAGTATCCTTTGGATAGATACCCAATAGTAATGTTGGTGGGTCCTGAGGTAAATTGATTCTCAATTTTCTGAGAAGCCATTACATTGATTTCCAAAGTGGCTGTACAAGTTTTCATCCCCACCAGCAGTGGAGGAGTGTTCCCCTTACTCCACATCCCCTCCAGCATAGACTGTCATCTGTGTTTTTGATCTTAGCCATTCTGATAGGTGTAAGATGGTATCTCAGAGTCATTTTTATTTGCGTTTCCCTGATAGTTAAGGATGTTGTGCTATTTCTAAAAGTAGCTTTTCTACCAAGAAGAATACAATAGGAATTTTACCTAAAGCCACAGAATTTGCAGGTCTACTTGTCTTCTCACTGGCAAGGCAGGACTCAACATTAGAAGAGAGAGATGCTGTTTGTAAAGCATAGTTGTTTATCTGTGCTTTCAGCTCCTCCAGGGTCAGTGCCCCAAAATCTAGGGAGACAGAGACTTAGGAATAGAGGCAGTTCATAAACATTTTACAATACAATTACTATGTGGGCAGAAAGAGACAGGACCCATTGCAAAGATGGCCATGAGCCTAGGAGGTCATGTGATCTAAGCCAGCCTGGGGACAGGCTTGTGCCTTGTGACCTGATTGTAACAATGCAGGGTTTCTCCCTGCAGAGCTGGGTTCCCTCTGTGCAGCAGAGCGCTGTGTCCCTTTGAATTCTTATATCCTGAAGGACTGCTAGTGGGTCACCGCAGCAGCAGAATCCTGAGAGGGAAACTGGGTGTCTCTTCCTCACAACGCTCCTCCTCTTGGCTTTGAACTCAACAGCCGTCGGGAGAGATACCGGAGCCCTCTGCTGCCTGCCACATTAGCTCCCTGCTTGGGGCTTCACCGAGGCAAAGACAGGGCCCTGGACTACAGTTTAGGAATGAATTTCAGGATATGTCAGGATAATGCCAATTGATTTATTAAGTATAGATAAGGGATAGATAGTACTCACTTTAGGCTTAAGTGTAAGCATTTTGGAAGAAAGCTGTTCATCAGACCAAGGGCCAGGCACACACACCCTAGACAAGGACATGGCTGACTGAGAGAGTTAATCTTGTTGTTTTCCAGTTGCCTTGTGCAAAGGATATAATTTATGACTGGATTTAAAGACTGAGCAAAGTTAAAAAACTAAGTAAAAATGTATGAGTTGGTTTATTGGGTTTTTCTTATCTTGAAGAATTTATTTTTCAAATATTAAAGTGGTTTTATGATGTGTATTGTTTAGATTTAGAAATATGAGGAGTACAAACACCATTAAATCTCAGGGTTGCAAACACTCTTATCCCAAATCCACATTATTTATTGTTTTTTAAAAAGGATGCAATATCTTCAGGCAAATGAATGCTATTTTTAGGCAATTTGATTTTGTCAGGTGGGTGGATGGTTCTTAAAACCCAACAAGTTTCAGAGTGTCAGAGTGATGGGCTTCTTTTCTTTACATCTTATTTATTCTCTGTTTTCTCTTGTTCAGATGCAGGTTTTCTGTGTCCTTGAACAAAGATTACAGCTCCTCCTACAACATGCTTTAAGCATCTTGTTCATGGCTTTCTAACTCCTCTTTTTTTTTTTTTTTTTTTTTTTTTTACCTAGAACTATCACTCCAAGGGTGTTCTTATATAGGCTACCCTTTTGAAACTTTACTGTGTGTATACTAGAAAAATTAGCCCCTTTAAGGGCTTGCCTTAGATGTTGGGCCACCAGCAAATAGGCTAGATGAAGATTTACTGAGGCAGTGAGAGTGGAGTGTCCATTATGTCAAGGGGCACAGTCACTGTGGTGGCTGAACTGCCCAAGGAGAGGCAGAATGACAGCAGGGAACTCTCCACTGAGACCTGGAAAGAAACTTAACTAGTGGCAAAGAAAGGTTGGGTACACAACACAAGACAGAAGTGTCCTCTGACTTGCCCGAGTGTCTAGTAGGAACTGCTTTATACTGTGAGCGACATGAAGCTCTTACTAAAGTAACTAGCTTCTGTGGCAGGTGTTGTACCCTCCAGTGTGAACATAGCACATCCAAGATTCAGCACTGCCACAAGGTCAGGGATACCTGATACTGCATCTCAGTTAGGCATCAAGATCTACAAAGTTTTGAATAGAACTTGTGGCCCAAAGAGAGGAAGAACTTGTGTCCCAGAGAGAAGAGGAAGCAAAGTTTTGTAAATATGTGAAATATCTTGAACCACTTTACTAATATTATATTGTCTGTAAATAATTTAAAATATAACACTTCAGCATTGGCTGTGATATGTATGCATGTATAAATGAACTTTAATTTGTACTTTGGAGAGGTTAACTAATGTTTGAAGACATCCTAAATAGAGACACATTGTTGATGTTATTTAAATATTAAGCATAGTTTTTTGGGGGTCAGTGTTTAAAAAATTGATTATTTATTCATTTAATGTACATTGGTATTTTTGTCTGAATGTTTCTGTGTGAAGGCATTGGGTCCCTTAGAATTGGAATTATAGACAGTTGTGAGCTGCCATATGTGTGCTGGGTATTGAACCCCAGTCCTCTGGAAGAGCAGCCAGTGCCATAAACCAGTGAGCCATTTGCAGCCCAGGTGTGTTTATTTTGAGATGGGGTTTCATGTTACCCAGGCTGGTCTTAAACCTACATCTCTAAAGTGCAAAGGTTATAAGTATGCACTTCTTGCTCAGTTCACCATGATTTCTTATTTAGCACGAGATGGCTGCCCAGTTTCCAGTTATTTTTCACATAGGAGTGACCACATGTCCATCAAGAAGCAATTTAAGGGAAGTCTTTTTTGTTTTGGCTTAACCATTTGAGGGGATGGTTCCGTCATGTCAGGGAAGACAAGACAGCAAGAGTAGGAAGCTGTATTAGGGAGTCATGGTCTACCTCCAGTTACCACTAACTTCCCAGAGGCTTTACTGCCACAGTCTCCCTAAGCACTGCCACCAGCAGGCTCAAATGTACAAGATGACAGGGGCATTCACATTCAAAACACAACACCCAGGTATCTTGTCATTTCCTCAGTGAGTCAAGTCTGGGCATCTCACTGTTTATTGCAGAACTGACTCCTATGTGTTACAGTCAATTGATTCCTGCTCACCTCCCTCTCAGAAAATATGGAGATCTGATCTATATGTTGAAAGCATTAGTTGACCATGCTGTCATAATATTATCTCATTTACTTCAGAGTGAAGCTTCTGTTCAGCATGTTCTATTAGAATAAATAGTGTGATGGTGGTAGTTAGAGGTGTAATGCAGTGGTACTGCTACTGGAGGAAATTGGGGTCTGCTTGGGCTCTTAGTCTTATTAATAAAGGAACCCAAGAGCAGTCTTAAACAGATGCCAGAGATCAATTTTATTGGAGCTTTGAAAAAAAAATAACCTAGGGCAGGCAAACGTGTAAATCTCAGCTTCCGTGAGCAGGAGAGTGGAGAGAAGAAAACAAGCCATGTCACTGGAGGTGAGCAGGCATGGAGTGATGGACAGACAGACACCAGGGAGGGGAGCATTAGGAAAGGAGCGAAGACCAAAAAGTTAGGGAAAGCACACTTAGAAAAAAAGGAGAAGTTATGCTCTTCTGAATAATTTGGAGAAGTTGGCAGGTGTGGAAACAGTATGGCTATGGTTTGTAAGAGACGGCACTAAGGAAGCAGGGGATTCTGGAAAGGCAAAGTACAGTATCATCTTAAAGAAATAATGATTCCATCCATCTCTTTAGCATGACTTAAGATAAACCCATCTTCCTTCATTCATTTGACCTGCCCAACTGGAATGTTAGGTCTCTCCCAGGCCAGAGATTTCATTCTCTTGACTAGGCCTTGACTGCTGTGTTGGGTTAGTATCTACTCAGCATCGGTAACTCTCCAGGTCTGATGTCACACTGGGAAAATGAAACTAAAGTGAACAGCAAAACTCACAAACCACAAACAGGAGAGCAAACAAGACTCTAGCTGTTTTTGGTCTGCCCAGAATTTAAAAATCAATAAAGTTTTATATGTAACTTACACTGGATGTCCAGTGAGACCCTAATCTGGCTTAAGCTAAACTCTATCCAACAGAGTGAAGTTGATTATTATTTATAAATAAGGAAAAAAGGAATCCTCTGGAAGGTCTCTGTTGGTAGTACAATAATGCTTGTGACCAGCTGGCTTGGGTAAGTTTGTGTAGCACTTGAGCAAGAGGCACATGTCCTCTGGGCTTCAGTTTATGTCACTTGGAGCTTGACTTTCTGTTGGTGATAACAGGGCATGGGTGCATAGACATAGACCCTAAGCCAATTTAGTAGATCCCTAGAATATTCTAGGTTTTTTTCTTCTTTCTCTTTCCTACTTTTCTTTTTTCTTTCTTCTTCTCTTTTAGTATATTGTTGATTATGTTTGTGTTTAATAAATATTTAAACATCCTGATTACTCTGTAAGGGTGTTTTTAGAAGTTCCTCTCTCTAGTCTTCAAAGTCATGTAGTATCTGGAAACATATAGATGAGAGCAATTCCCAGTCCACTACACCCCTGCCTTTGCAGCCAGTTAACATTAGTCCAGAACCAGTATCTGATCTGGGGATGGAACCTCTTTGTACCCATCACAGTACATGGAAAACAATTAGTGTTTTTATCATATCTAGCTAAGAGGTAAAAGAAATGGAGCTTATAATGGTAACTCTTTACTTAGCTTTCTCTGTAACAATAGACATATAATTTATCTAAACCTCAAATTATTTATTAATGGAGCAAATTGGTAACCTAGAAAAATCACCTAATATTCTACTAAATCAACTTATTAGCATAGTGAAATTAAACTAGACCACATATAGAGAGTTTCTCACACACCTCTTCATTCTCCAATGAGTTCTTTTGATATAAAATAATCTTATCTAAAATTCAGAACACTGACCTTACCTGTATCATGACCTGATATAAGGTCTGAAGGATAACAGCAGTCCACAGTGAAATAGAGAGGACCAACAAATGACAAATTGGATAAGAGGCAACATCATTCCTTCTCTGCATTGTGTAGTAATAGACCATTCCATGGTCTTTTTCCGGAATCTCAGTGGCAAAAATGGGCTGACTTATCCAAAAATATTTATTTAAATGCAAGATTTTCTATTGTATTTTCACAAAGAATAATTTCCTATTCATATTAGCAAACTAGGCTCTGTACTTGTGATTAAGTCAGTTCCATTAAGAATCTATTCATTTTTTTTCCTTTCTGATCTTGAAATGAATAAAAATCTTGAGTGGGCAGAGATTAAATGGCATGATGATAAGTGTGCAAGGAGGATCTGCTTAGGGGCTGACTGAGGTGGTCAGGTCCACACAGAGGTTCTTGAGCAAACAGTTAGGAAAACATCCATTGAGCTTTTCCCAGTGCTGAATATGAAAGATCAGGCCAGGTTCCCAAGGGAAGCCCTTCAATCATCTTTTTCTAGGAAGGCAACTCCTGTCTTGGGTGTTTTGGATGGACCTGTTATTCCTCTTCTTAATGCAGCATGTATACCCTGGGTGTCCTTTGCTTCCTTTTACTGCTTTGCCATACAGTCATGGTTCAAAGGATTTTGAATAGAATGTTAAAAAAATTGATGGGAGGTTCTGCATGGTACACATTGATTCAAGCCAGTGACAGTGGTATGTGCCTGGTGATAGTCCCCAGAGACAGTCAATGCCAAGGAGGATGGCAAATGTGATTCTTCAGGGTAACAGTATCCCTCCTGGAAAGTGGTTTTCTTTCTTTTTTTTTTTTTTTAAAAAAAAAACTTTATTTATTTATTTATTTGCCTTGGTGTTTGCCTGGAACTGGAGCTACGGACAGTTGTTAGCTGCCATGTGGGTGCTGGGAATTGAACCCGGAAAGTGGTTTTCTTATTAAGGGTGAGAATGAGAGAGAGAGAGAGAGAGAGAGAGAGAGAGAGAGAGAGAGAGAGAGAGAGTTTGAAAACACACAATCCTCTCTTCAGTGAGTGTTCAGCCTGCATAACTCTTATTATTTCACTGAGAGAAGGAACACATTGATTCACCACACACACCGTCTACCTTCCACTTAGCAGCTCAGCTACTTCCCCTTTCTGTCTGCTCCCTTAAGACCCAACTCCTCCAGCACATGTCTAATTGTCTTATTTCCTCCTACTCTTAATAGAATATACTTCAGTCAGGTTTCTGTTTCCGGAACTGTGTTGTCATGGTTACCAATCAGCGCCATGCAATCAGATGCAGGGTCCTCAACATACTACCTGCCCCAGGTCCACGTCAGCTCCACTCAGCCCACTGCTCCCTCTTCCCAGAAACTCTCATCTCCTGTTACTCTGCAAACCACAGCCTCTTGGTCCTCTCTGCTCTCCTCCCAGGAGTCTCTTCTCTGGTCTTTTTGCTGTCTGAAAGACACCTCAAGTTTGACATCTATATGAAAACTCTAGACCTCGGAAAGCAGCCTTCTACAGCCCAGCTGATGACTAGCCTGTCATTGCTTCTCCTCTGGACAAAACTGACATTAGCCTTGTCTTCATCTTCGTTTCTTACGTCACGCTTGAATAGTATGTCCTGATGGCCTCTTCCAAACATCTATAACTGGCTGCTTTTTCTTGTAGAGCCCAAGTCAAACGTCATCTTTCCTCACTGGAACCCAGCAGACTCATGTAATTATACTTTATACTCTTGCTTTCTTAGTAGAACATTCCTCTAAACCCAACAGCTAAAGTAAACCCTCAAACATATGGAAATGTTTTGTTTGTGCTAAGTTTTTGTGTCACTTAGGCTAAAACCCAAACTCAGCTTCGGAAGCCAGGCTGGACTATCCTTCATCACCTGACTCCTGGTCCCTCCAGCCTCACCTCATTCTGTCCATGTCTCACGGCTCCCCAGCCACATAGACCTGTTTGCTGTGTTGCAAACATGGCAGGCCTATTTTCTCTGTGGTAAAAGGTACCTGCATGATTTACTTTCTGACCCAGTGTTCTTCAGCTCTGCAGACAGGTACTGCTGTATGCAGGAGCATGCCCAGAAGCTTCTTGGGAAATTTGTCTCAGACTACCCTCTATAAGGAAACAGCTGCTTTTGTTTTTGCTTGGCCCTTAGTATCGCCTGACAGATTTATTATTTGTTTGTTTCCTATTAGAATGTAAATTTCAGTCAAAGGAGACACATTGACTGTTTTATTTTTCCATTACTGTATTTCCAACATGTAGATAGTACCTGATGTATATAGTAGACACTTAAAAAGAATGCGTTAAAAATGACTTCTCTTGATGACTGATGTTGCATATCACTTGAGATGAGCTGCAGACCAATAAAGTTGGTTGGGCATAATCCTTTAATTCTGCTGCCCAAACTCCGCCCCAATAATGATGGGCCATTCTGCTATGAGAACTGCAATATTTACAGTAGGAGTGAGGACTAGTGCTTGATCCTTGGAAACAGTGCAACATTAAATGTGAGCATAGTGGCACATATCTGTAATTTACCTTGGAGTAGGTAGTTGCAGGGGGCCTCTGTGACGTTCACAGCCAGCATAGCGATAAGCCACAGGAGGCAAGTTCTACTCAACTTCCAGGGTTGAGTTCAAATTTCTGGAATCTGACCTTGAATTGTGTATTTCAGGCATATTTAAACACAGCACAATTTTGTGCAAACTATTCTGGTGATAATTAACTCAATCCCTATGCACAACAAAGCTTACAGAAATCTTCTTACATAAATCAGACCTGACCACATCAAAACTTGTTGCAAAGTCCATAAAGATAGGTTCTGTAGATTCCCTGAGAAATAATGGCATGGAGGAGGCTCTGGTCTCTAGACACACAGACAAATGTCACCATGTAGGTGATTACATCTGCCTCTAGCCTTCTGTGGATCACAGTATTGTATTCCTTCCCTTGATGGAACAACCCCATGTACTGAAAATTCCAAGTTCCCCTAGTGAGCACAAAGATCTTCCTGTCTCCTACAAGTAATGTCTGAGTAAGGATATCTGGGTTCTGTACCATTCACACATACATGCATATATATAAAACACAGACACACACAGATACACACACATCACACACACACACTACAAAGTAGTCACACACACAACACACACAAACAAACAGACATACAGACACACAGGCACACACACACACACATACCACACCACACACACACACACACACACACACACACACACACACACACACACATACACACACACCACTAGGAAAGTAAATAATCTTCCAATCAGCTGAAGGTCTTATGAAGAGATGTTCTGCCAGCAGGCTGCATTTGGATTTGAACTTCAGACCTTTCCTAGCTCTTCAGGCCCTTGGCCTGCCTTACTAAGTTAGTGTTACTTTCTACAATCTCATGAGCCAAGGCTCAAACTAAAGCTTTTCTCTTCCTCCTTTTCTCCCATCCCTGCCTCTCCACACACACATGTGTCTTTTGGTTCTGCTTCTCTGGACAACCCAATCTTACCAGTGATGGGATCTTCCTCCTCCAATTGACTGGGCCCTCCTATATCAATCAGGAAGGTGTCATACAGCTGATCTTACAGAGACATTTTCTCAGTTGAGGTTCTCTATGCTCATATGATCCCAGCTTCTGTCAAATTGGCAAAAACTAGCAAGCACAGGAGATAAAAGGGAATAGAACTTAGGAAATAATGGATTGCTCTAGCCCCTCTATCTGTTACCTCGTGCTATAGGAATGGGAAGTCCTTGGAGAGGATAAGCAAGAGAGGCTTGGTGGTCGGCAGGGAAGGTGGTCCATGGTGGATGAGTGGAGCAGAAGTCACATGGGGCTGTTCTGAGTAAGTGTGAGCAGAGCTGCAAGAGCCCTGAGGCCTGCCTGCATCCCATATGACAGAGGAGCAAGTCAATGCTATGAAACCCATACCTGTTACAATGTATCAAGAAGAGTTGCCAGACAGATCAAACACAAGAAGTGCTGTGTGATAATGCCCGCTGAACTGTAGAAAATGATGACAATGTAGCCGCAGAAGGGCTATGTGGGTGCAAAGAGCAAAAACAGCAGAGGAAAGATCAGGGCACCATTTCTTTACTGTTCCTTTGCCTGTGTCCTAGGACAGCACTAAAGGAAGGCGACAGTAACAATCTGGGCAGGATGCTCTCCAGAGGTGACGGTCAGTTCTTCCTCCCCAGCTTGTCCCTGGCCCCAAGGGGAGATCTGCTACCCACATCCTCCGTGAGGGGGGACTGCTTCTCTGCAGCAGGCAGGGTGGTCAGCACAGAGACGTTTTGTTCTCTCTATCAGTTGCACTTTCCTGCCCTTCCATTTTCCTCAGGCATCCATCGCTCTGGGTAGAGGCAAGATTTCTCCTTCAAGCAATGTAACTCTGAAGAGCTCTGTTCCTGTGAGCTCCTCACTGGCTGGGCCAAGGCCTCCAACCCACCTGTACTTCTTCACCCAGCCCCCTTTTCCTTCACAGAAACTGATTTCTTATAAATATGTAGTATCTTAAACTCTGCCTCTGTATTGCCTTTGTATACAAACTCTGTATTGGCTTCCAACTAGCCCCATACATTCCAACTAGTCCATACATTCATCTGTTCTTTAAGTGGCCACCAATCACCTTCACGCAACTTGTCAAGGAGAGTATGCTTTGCCTGGCATATCCAGAGGGCTCACAAGCCCTTAGTATCAAAGCCAGAGTTAAGGAGAAGTGGCCCATTATCTCCCAGGCCCCTCTCTCCATCAGCTTCTGAGGTATTGTTCTCTCAACAGAAATTAAAAACATAGCTGTGTGGGGGTGGTGCGCACCCTGAATCCCAGAACTCAGGAGTCAAGCAGGTAGACTTCTCAGTTCAAGTCTAGCCTGGTCTACTGAGAGAGTTTCAGGACAGCCAAGGCTACACAGAGAAACCCTGTCTTGAAAAACAAAACAAATGAATAAACAAAAGTTAAACACATTGCAGAATGCTAAAACTAAGATATCTTGTACTAGATGAGAGAATAAATTAGCATGAACTTATAAGTCAGAGCATATAAGTTTCTGTGTTGGGTGGGATATGTACATGTGAGAGGTTCACTCCCTAGTATCACATTGGCATTTCTGTAATCTCAGTACCCAGAAGGAAGTGGCAGGGTAATCATGGGATATGTTAAAGGGCAGTTTGGTGTATATATATGCAAGTCTATCTCAAGGAAAACAAATTTCAAATATCTTTTGCTCAAGCAGGAATTGCTTTAATCTATAGCTACAAACCCTGGAGAAAATATGTTGATATTTTTTCTTGCTATTAGAAAGATGTGTATTAATAATCTTAGGAATGCTGGTATTCTGACCTAGATAGTGAACTGTGAAACTCCCTTCATTACCTCTGCAGCCCATTTGTAGCCTTCTGATTTTCCATGTTTTACCCTGGCCCAGTGGAAGTATTGCAGACTCACAAGCATTTTCAAGTGAACACATATGCTGGTGTGTCATTTGTTGATTTTTATTTTGGGAATCTGTTTTAGTTACTTTTGTGTTGCTATGAAGAATCATAAAGATCAATGCACTTATAAAACAAAGCATTTAGTTGGAGGGTTGCTTACAGTTTCAGAGGGTGAGTCCATGACTGTCACAACAAGGAGCATGGCAGCAGGCAGGCATGGCACTGCAGTAGTAGCTAAGGGCTTGCATCTGGTTCAAAAGCAGAAAGCAGGGGGGATGGGTAGGAGAAGAGGAGAGGAGAGGAGGGGAGAGAAGAGAGAGAGAGAGACTGAGCCTGGTGTGGACTTTTGAAATTTCAAAGCTCATCCCCAGTGACATACCACCAATAACACTGCCTTTCCTAAAACAATTCTGCCATCTAGTGACCAAGCATTCAGATAAATGAGACTATGGGGACCATTCTCATTCAAACAACCACAGAATCCCTTTTGGAGTTTTTGTTTCTGTGTCGGGTTTGCACTTTTCCCTCTTTGGGGTTTCACAGTGCTCAATCTCTATCTCATTGAAACATGATCCTCTTTCCATGATCTTTGACTCTTAATTTTTGTTTTAGGTACTGGGCTCTTCTGTTCAGAGTCTTTGCATTCTCGATTCCTTCGTCATCAGTGTATCATAGAGATCATGGTACAGGATAGGTACTTACTATATAAATAAATGAAAATGCAGAGAAGAATGGTATTATACAAGTATCATTTTTAAATATACTGGAAAGTGATCTCCATTGATGGGGTTAGGTGCATTTTTATTCATGTCTTCATTGAAACTATGTGTTGTGGTATATGACTATGATTTCAGAGTGTAGGAGGCTGAGGTAGGAAGAATATGAATTCAGTGCCAGCCTAATTACTAAGAGGCTTCATGTAAAGAAAGAAAAGAAAGAAAGAAAGAAAGAAAGACAGCTTTGTTTCTTGGATTTAGAGGGGTGTATGTGTGGCTGTGCACAGTGTCCATTCCAGCTAGGATGTGTGAGTTGAATGGTAATGTACTCTACAGGGATCCAGTATGTGGATATATGAGTCTCTGCAGAGCACAAAATGGTATAACTACTGCCAGATTCCTATTTCTGGAATGGTCAGAAAAAATATTTGTTTTGCTTTTGTGGTGAAAAATAATGGGTACTAGTAACAGTGGACACTTCCTTATCTTAGGAAGCTTTACAGTGTACCAGAAAATCCAAATCCTCCATCTTCAAGTGAAGTGCAAAGTTTTCATGCACATCATAAAACACCACCACCTGCTTCTTATTAGCTCACTTCAAAGTAAAGCTAGTTTGTTTTTTGACTGTCCTAATGAGTTATTTTCTTGGTTGCTTGCAACTTTTCTCTTTTTGCTGCAGTTGAGCAAATGTATTGGAGGCATGGAAAAATCTCTCAAACTTTGTTGTTGACTTTGCCAAGAGCTTTGTTATTAATAATTTCTTAGTAAGTACTTCTTTAATCCTCCTAGTTTTGGGGAGTAAACCCTTTCTGACATCAAAGGATGAATAAAGAGATGCAGTAAACCTCTGTAAACACTGGGGGGATGTTGTAGGATGCTCTTTGGCCTTGATGTAGTTTTCAAAATACATCAAAGGAGAGCAAAAAGATGTAATTATTACAAGTCAGGAGCTGTAGATTGTGGTTTTCTTGGTTGATATCTTAAGGCATTTTTCTATTAGATGTAAACGGTTGGGAACAGAAATGCATATGTTTTACTCATAAAGAAAGCAAGGAATAATTGATTCTTTTAACTTGATGACATATTGGTAGATGTATTGACTATGTATCTGTCTTTGAGGGTAAAAATAATATGATTTGATCTGACTACAGTAAATTCATATTTCTAGGTATCTTATCTTTTGTGCAGCCACATGTGCCTATGTACAGCTACTGCCTTAGACAAAGCAAATGAAGTTAGACTTGTTTGTACTGTGGTACAAAAATACAAATTGCTGAGTAAGAGTTGGCCACAGCCTGAGAAAATGATAAAAATAAATCACTTGAAATCCTTTTAAATGCACAGTTACATTCAGAAATATCTCCCTGTTTTTTTGTTTGTTTGATTTTTGTTATTTTTCCAAGACACAGAGAAAAGAAGTGAACTCTGCTAGTGTTTTCTGTTGATTTTTTTTTTTGTGGTCTCAAAAGTCTCAAGATTCTTTTAAAATTGTAGGAAGAGAATAGAGACAATAGCAATTGGATCTGATGACTACAGGAAGCATCACAGTACAGAGTAGAGCAAAACAAGCAGATTTATCTACATATGGGAGCATGGCCACAGGGCACTTCTGGAAGCTGATTTCCATGGGGATTTTGACTTCAAGGATAAGTAAGTATTCTATTGCTAGAATTGCCATCTGAGTTATACTGAGCTATTTTAGGATAAACTGCAATCTAGTAATTATCTCTAGTTCTGATTGATGGATTAGAGAGTAGGAAAAATATTAGCTGTTGATGACTTTTTCTCTGGGTCATTATGAAGGCCAGATGCTTATGGATCAGAAGTAATTTGAAAATCAAAATAAAAAATCCTATTTGGCATTCCCAAGTCTGAAGATATAGATTGTCATGACAATGTTCTGATTAAGGCAATTCTAGCTGGTAGATGTAGACCAGAAGTCTCAGTGAAACGGGCTGTTTGTGACTCTGTATGGGAAGCATTTTGACTAGATAGCATCTATAATCCTGTTTGGAAGACACTGATGGAACTCCCATCAGATGCTTTTGATGTACAAACTGCATCCTGTTGGTTGTGTAGTCTTAGCACATATAAGTTGGAAAGTTACCAGCATCCCTCATCCCGTGTAGGCTATCCAGGATAGTGTATCTCTGCATTGTTTCAGTAGGATCTAGAAAAGGATCCTTATAAATCCACAAAAGATGATCACTACATACAGACACACTCTGGAACTGATAGAAAGTTAATGTCCTTTGGGCATTACCAACCAAGGAGCCTGATGGAAGCTGGTGCATAAATATCTCATGCTTCTTGCTTTAGCTATGACAAGTCTGATTTACAACTCTCACAGTCCCCACCATCTCTTTAGGGATCCTTTAGCAAGAATAAGCTTAAGATGCTCACAGTAGTGATTATCACACTTTCCTGGCCCTTCTTACTATCTGCTTACTGTTCTCTGGGTCCATTTACAAGAAGCTGTGTTTCCAGCTTTGTATTCTGGAGGGATTACCAAGCCTCACTGTGTCTGGAATTAATACAGTACAAAACCTGAGGAGAACACAAAGCTATAGAAAAAAGGATGGATTCAGTTGGAGCTGTGGAGATCTTTCCTGGTCATTTTTATTACCATAGTGAAGGGATGAGAGACCAGCTTCTATAATATTCAGTATTCTCTCAATTCTATATGGTAGTTGTTTCTGGTTTCCAATCCTTTAATTGTAGAAGAAAGTGTCAAATGTGAAGAGTGAAGGCTCATCTTGGTTCTCTTTGGATCGTTATCACAGGATGAAGAACCATAATTGTAAGATGCTCAGCATGGTGATTTAGGAAGAAAGAGCAAGCCTAAGAGATGAGAAGGTGATCATTAAAACATCATATTTCTCCACTGTTCAGGCTTCCTCCAGGCCAACATTGATCTGTGGCAGATGGGTCATAAATTCTATGGGGACTGAGATTATTTACTGCTTTGTCCTAAACTCATGTGACATCTGCTGT
The DNA here is from genome assembly GCA_004025045.1 of Sigmodon hispidus. NCBI lineage: Eukaryota > Metazoa > Chordata > Mammalia > Rodentia > Cricetidae > Sigmodon > Sigmodon hispidus. The sequence continues at coordinate 57,801 of PVIH01007632.1, read as the reverse complement.
TTGATAGCTGTTTAGTTAAGCATAGTGAAAGTGAATAGATGGATAATATAACGGGAATTCCCTTTTAGAAAGATGATATGGGAGAGAGCCATTGGCAGAACAGGATCCTGTATCTGTTGTTATTTTGGGATATCAGCTTGGCAGCTTAAGCCCATGCTGTTGACTATGGTTATCCAGATTCAAGCACAGAACCCCATCATGTGTCTTCCCTTGATCTCAGAGATCTCAGGAGCCCTGGTAAGCAGCTGGGATTTAAAATCAGCCAGAAATGATGAGATTACAGAACATTATGTTTTGGGCCCTCATGTAGCATTAAACCTAATGCTTTTAATTTATTAAGAGGATCTAATAGTTAGATGGTCTTGTTTGATGTGTGTGGAGCTCCTGGAATAGTTCTTTCCCTCTAGTGCATGTCTGTGATTCTCTATTTACCTAGCCAAATCTCCCAGGTTGTAAAGAGTGAAGGACAAAGAAGAGGACCAGCCGGTACCTAGCTTGGAATCAAGAAGCTGTTTATTTTCATTGTTGCATATCCAGACACAGTTGACATGCTATTGGGAAATCAGAGTGCATGCCAGTAATTCACTGTTCAGGAAGACTAGTCTTTTGAACTTTGCTAAAGCTCAGGTTTTTGGTTTTGGCCTTCCAGGCCTTTGCCCCTGAATTTGCTTTCCTAGGCATTTTGCTTAGAGCCTTACCAGGAGTTGGTAGCACTTGGCATGGACTCTGTGGGGTATGCATTCTCACACTGACCTTTCCTGACAGTTTTTCTCCTTTCCAGCCTCCTGGATTAGAAGGAGCCAAGCATTCATTTGTCTGTCAAATGTTTTATTTTTGTAGCTACTGAATCTTCCAGTTCAGTAGATGCATTCCGGGCCAGAGGCTGACTAAATTACTTTTCAACAAAAGCTGCCCTCCAAACTCTCCTTCCCGGGTGTGAACTCAGAGTGTGTGATGAGCGTAGGAGTGTTTGGCAACTGAATTCTGAGATACAGTGTGAGACTGGCTGGCTTGACTGACCAGTGTGCTTTGATTTATCAAGACCCTTTCGTATTGGAAAGACCTTTCTCTTCATTCTAAACTGAACTGTAAAGAAATGATTCTCACTTTGAAGGGATACTTATCTCTATGCCAGACTACAGAATAACTACTGTTCTCCACTTCTTTATATCCTGTCTCTTTTCAATGACTTATACCCTCTCCTATACAGAGGTAAAATCTGTTCCCCCCAAACCTTGTCTGGATTTGGAACTTCCTTCCACAGACAGAATCCAATAAAGTGGCCAAATGTGAGTTCCTGTGACCCTACACACCTCACTCTGTCTAGTGATACTACCTAAAATCATGTGCAGGAGCCCAGCAGGCTCCGAGACTGAGGTCCAGTTGCCACGCAGACCAATGTGCAGCAATACTTAATGTGGGTCCTCTGTTTGGTCTTGAGAGTCTTAATAAAGGGTCCATTGGCACCACTAGATTGTAATATGGCAGTTACATGGCAAATCTAACTGCTTGGGTTTGAAAAATCTCCCAAGGATTCATTGTGTCCAATTTGATTCTAGGGAGACACTAATCAGTGTGAATGAGAACGGAAAGCAGAACCATGAGTGGAGACAGCTCTGCAGTGTAGAAGTAACTTCTTCAACTCCTGAAAAATGCATCTGAGAATTCAGCATCTTTGTGTTTTAAAGATTTTATCATTGCCTTAGATTAGTAATCTTAGATTACTTTCTACTACAGCTCAGAGCTTGCCTCTAGGTTCACCCTAAGACACTATAATGCAAGGCACTCACCTGACAAGGAGTGAGTTAATCTTGGAACTCTGATCTTAGATGACCACAGCATATGAGAAATTACAGGAAACATTTCATACCATGATTATTTTGTTACATTTAACTGTATGAATTCAAGAAATTAGTTTTCAAATATCATCTTTATTCTCAAACAACTGAAATGTATAAGTAGGATGCAGAGATGCATAATTTGACTTTTGAAAACAATATTAAATTCTGAACTTATTAACACAAAAGGAGCTTCAACATGAGGCTAAAAATAATTTAAATAAATTTGATATCACAATTTATTTCCTGGAATTTATTTATCTAGTAATTGTTTTATCTCTTCAGGAAGTAAGTTCTGGGTCTAATGCTGTTTTTGAAGTTTGAGGTGACAATATCCAGATATTCTTGATTTCATCTAACAGAGGAAAATTTCCATCATGAGCCAAACTCAAAGTACACACAACAGAATTTAGAAAACTCTAGAAGAAGCAGTCTTTAGAGATCTGAAGATATTTCTGGATTGCATGCTTTCCCTTAACAAAAGTTTAGGACTAAGTTATATTAATATCTTTTTCATTCAATTTGACTAATTTCTCAGTTTTCAAATAAGAGTGTAAAATAATTTTTGTTTTTAAAAAGACACTTGAGTTTTAAGGAAATGAACGCTAGATGGAGAAAAGTGCTGTGAAGCCTATGCCCCTGGAAGGGAACTGCTCTTGCATCCTCTTTATGCGTGTGGTGGGCAGCTTGCTGCTTACCTGACCCCACACTTCATTATTTCATCCAGCAGAATCTTGCTGGTTCAGACACTGCAGTATAATCCCTGCTGTTTATTTTAGGTATAAGTCAATATAGAAATACACCTCCTAGGCCTAGAGGGCCAGAGAGAAAACTGACATCAATTAGTTACACTAAAGCTTATATACTTAAAATCTCGGGTTAAAGGTGTTTTCTACAGGAGTGGCAATATCATTCAGAGATCACGGCTTTGTAGAGGTCTCGGTTGTGCACAGTGTAAACCCAGAGGCTCCTTTTCTGTTTGCCTCATTGCTGAAAGTTGTTTGGGGCTATGTTTACTATCCTGGTATGCTATGGATAATAACAAAAAAATTCCAGAGGGAGAAGTTGCTCTTTTGGAAGCATTATGTGCATGGGCAGCAGTGACAGACTTCCATGGAAGATTGTTGGTTCCCGACACTGAGCAAATAGCCCCAGCATGATGCTCGCCTCAGCTGGTACAGAATAATGTTACAGGAAAAGACTTCTGCAGCTGGAACCTTGTTAAGACCTCCTGAACATCTTTGAATCTTCAAAGGGAATTCTGAGACCCCAGTCTCTTCCTATATCTATGCTTTGCTTCCTGGCCACAAGTCGTAGGTTTGTTCACACCATAGTGAGTTCCCTCATTATAGGTCCAATGCCAAGTGGACAATTATGTCACATTTTTCTGGGGATATGTGAATGAACTTCTCCCCATGTAGGGCAATGATGATAGACAAAAGAAATGATCTTACTGAAGTCTAGCTTGGTGAACCAGAGAGTTTGGTGGGGTTGCTTATGGACGTGCCAGGGAAGGACTTCTGCAGGGCAATGGGTATCTCAAAGGAACAGAATCTCTGAAAAACTCTCCTACGGCCCCACTACAGCCTCCTTTCCCTTTTTATTATTCCCAGTCTATCCACTTTAAGTACTTTCTCTAAAAACAAACCAGCACCCAATACAACAACAAAATGCCCCCAAACATCCCCAAACTTTAACCAAATAAAAGCACACAGAACTAATAAGTCCATTATATATTGGTCAGATACTCCTGAACTGAGGCCTCCTTGGAGTGGTTGCTGTACAGTGTCACTCCATTGGGGAAAAGCTGATTTTTTTCTTCTCCCAGCAGGTATGAATGATAGTCATTAACTTTTTAAAAAAGATTTATTTGTTTATTATGTATACAGTATATAGAAGAGGATACCACATGCCATCATAGATGGTTGTGAGCCACCATGTGGTTGCTGGGAATCAAACTCAGGACCTCTGGAAGAACAGTCAGTGCTCTTAACCTCTGAGCCATCTCTCCAGCTCCCTCAGTCATTAACTTTTACCCCAGTTTATTGTTTTTTTTTTTCCTGCATGCATGCATTCACTCATTAATTTAAAAAATAACAAAATAAAATATAATAAAACAAAAGTGATTACATCAAAGTTGGACAAAACTAACAAAGAAAAGACAAAGAAAAGGCACAAGAATCAGAGTGCCACTTGTTTACACATTCAGGAGTCCCTGGAAGCAATAATACAGATGAGACCTGGTGCAGATACCGATAGGCCCTGTGCATGCTGCTTCAGTCTCTGTGATTTCAGATGAGCTTTTCTCATGTTGAGTTAAATAGGTCCTTGTTCTCCTGTGGTCCCCATTCCCTCTGGCTTCTACATGCTTTCTGACTCATCTTCCACAGTATTCCCTGAGCTCTGAGGGGAGGGTTTCAGTGTACCCCTCCCATTTAGGGCCAAGTGTTCCAAGGTCTCTCACTCTCTGCATAATGGCTGGCTATAAGGCTCTGTGTTTATTTTCATCTGCTACAAAAAGGAGCTTCCCTGATGATGTCTGAACAAGACATCCATCTCAGAGTATAGTAGAATATCATCAAAAGTTATTTTAGCACTATATATATATATATTTTTTTTTGATCAGCATTTAGCTTTTCCCTAGGTCTCTTAGATATCAGGTCTAAGTTTCGTGGTCATTCAAGCAGTATTGGGAATGGGTTTCATCTTATGCGGTGATCCTTAAGTAAAATCAAATATTGGTTACAATAAAAGCTTTGTGCCATTTCCCTAGTTTATCTTGCAGAAAAAACTTTTATTCTCATTGTAGACAAAGCTATTGTGGCTGGCTTGGTGTTTACACTGGAATGTAGTAGGGGAGAAGGCTCTTTTCATGTTGCTACCAGCTTGACTTCATGTTCAATGCATTATATAGCTGTTTTAATCAACAATTGGGACTTGTTATTAGTTATGGCAATAGCCTGGTTATTTAGGAGTCTCCATTGGCCAACAGTTCAATCAGATGTAATCTATCTTGGTACCGGAAGCTTCATTTGGTAACAGTAGATGGCCAGTTGGGACTCTGTCTCCTGCAGTTATCTGACAGTTTCATTTTGGTCACCTTCACAGATGTACGTAGTTTAGGAAGTTTCTACTGTGTTAGTTCTTACTAACCTGAAATGGCCTTTAATTTTAGGTGTTAATATATAACGTATCACCGCAGTATCTTCTCATATTCTGTCCCATAACCTCATCTCTCTCCTTGACCACTCAAATTCTCCCACTACACCCTCCCACCCATTACTATCTAGTCTCTTTTTCTTTTTAATGTGGTTTATCTATTTCCTCTGTGACTCTATGGATTATAGCTTGATTATTATTGACTTAACAGCTAACATTCACATATAAGTGAATACATATTATATTTGTCTTTCAGGGTCTGGGATACCTCACTCAGGTTGATTTTCTTCTAGTTTAATCCATTTGCCTGCATATTTTATGATGTCACTTTTTTGTGGCTGAGTAATACTCTATGGTATAAACATATTACATTTTCTTTATCTGTTCTTCAGTTAAGGCTGTCTACAATTTTTGGCAATGAAAATGTTTGTGCAAGTTTCTCTGTGGTAGGATAAAGCATCCTTTGGACCCAAGAGTGGATTAGCTGATTCATGAGGTAGATTGGGTCCCATTTTCCTGAGGAACTGCCACAGTGATTTCCACAGGAGCTGTACAATTTGCATTCCCACCAGCAATGGAGGAGTGTTCCTCTCCACATCCTCTCCAGCATGAGCTGTCGCTTGATGATCTTAGCCATTTTGACAGGTGTAAGATGAGATCTCAAAGTAGTTTTGATTTGCATTCCCTGAAAGCTAAGGTTATTGAACATTTCTTCAAGAGTTTCTTATGAACTTGAGTTTATTCTATTGAGAATTCTCTATTTAAGTCTGTACCCCATTTTTTGGAGTGGGCTATTTCTTTTCTTGATAAATAGCTTATTGAGTTTGGTGTATACTTTGAATATTATCCCTCTATTTTATGTAGTAGGCTGCCACTTTGTCCCATTGACAATGTCCTTTGCCATGCAGAAGCTTTTCAGTTTCATGTGGTCCCCTTTATTAATGATTGATATTAGTGCCTAATGGTGTTCTATTCAGAAAGTGTTTTCCCGTGCCAATGAGTTCAAGGTTATTTCTCACTTTCTTCTTCTATCAGTTTCAGTGTATCTGATTTTATGTTGAGGCCTTTGATCCATTTAGACTTGCAGGGTGGTAAGTAAAGATCTTTTGGAATGTTTCTGCATGCAGTCATCCAGTTTGTCTAGCACCATTTGATAAAGATTCTGCCTTTTTTCCAGTGTAGATTTCTGGCCTCTTTATTAAAAGCCAGGTGGCCATAGATGTATGGATTTGTGTCTGAATATTTAATTGGATTCCACTGATTAACATGCCTGTTTTTGTGCCAATATCATGCTGGTTTTTTGTTTTATTCCCCCCCACACAGGAGAGTTTATTTTAGGATGTTTAGGTACGTGGAGAAGGGAGGGAAGAGAGACATGGAGGAGGAGGGGAAGGAGAAAGAGAGAAGAGAAGAGAACCATGTTGCTTTTATCCCTGTGCCTTATAGCATGACCTGAAACCCAGGGAAGGAGAAAGAGAGAAGAGAAGAGAACCATGTTGCTTTTATCCCTGTGCCTTATAGCATAACCTGAAACCCAGAGTGCTTTATCGCCAGCAGTTTTTTGTTTTGTTTTTTTTTTTTTTAAGGGTTGTTTTAAACTATTGTGCTTATTTCAAGATTTGTGAAGAACAGTGTTGTAATTTTGATGGAGATTACATTGAATCTGTAGATTGCTTTTAGTAGGTTGGCCATTTATACTATATTAATCCTACATATCTATTAACATGGGAGACCTTTCCAACTTCTGGTATCTTCTTCATTTTCTTTCTTCAATGACTTGGACTTGAAGTCTTTACTATATAACTCTTTTCTCTTGCTTGGTTAGAGATGCCCCAATATATTCAATATTACTTGAGGCTGCTGTAAAAAGTGTTATTTTTCTGATTTCTTTCTTAGTTCATATGTCATTTATATGCAGAAGGGCTATTGATTTTTGTGGGTTAATTTTGTATCTGGCCACTTGGCTGCAAATGTTTGTCAGTTTTTCTACAGTCTCTTCTACAGCTGATCCTCCAGCTTATCTCAAATCCCCTCCACAGTCTTTCCCACAGACTCATCTATAGATCCTTTAAAGTATCTTCCACAGCTTCCTCCACAGACCCATCAACAGCTTCCATAGCCCTACAGTTCCCTGTTGTATTAGTTTCTGGGCCTGGACCAGAGGTTTAGTCTCACTCTCAGCCCCATTTAACCTCAAATAATCACATACAGGCTTACATTATTATTATGATGATTGACCTAAGCCCCCGGCATATAATTTGCTAGCGCTTGCTCTCAATCTAACCCATCTTGCTCAGCTGTGTGGCTCGGTAACTTTTCTCAGAGCAGCATTTCAGCTTCTTCCCTCTGCATCTGCTGCATCTTCTGGTTGTGTCTGTGGTGGCTCTCTTTAGTGGCTCTGCCTGGCATCTGTGTCTGGCATCTGTGTTTGCTCAGAGATGTTCCTGAGTTTTCTTAGCCTTGTAACCCCAACCACACTTCCTGTCTGCCTTCAGCCAAGCAATATTTTTATTAAACTAGTAGGCAGGAAAATTATTTACAATGTAACAACATAATTCCATTATAAAAGGGCTTTGATTTGCTGGTACCTAGGGCTTCCTGCAGTGGTCTGTGCTGGTTTAAGAATGTTGTACCTGGACTCCGCCCTCTTCAAGGCCCCAGGCAGACCAGGTTGGCTTATGCAGAAATGCTTAGGAGCACATGTTTTAAGATACTAGTTATCACCAGTTTACACTGGCTGAGGTTGGACTGATATCTGGGCCTATTACAAGGCACTAAACTCACCCCTACAGCCTACAGGTGTCCTAGAGAATTTTCTCCATCCTTCCTATGGCTCTTCTATAGCCCTCTCTCAGTTTCCTGAAGCCCCCCCTTCAGCCCTTTCTAAACCTATTACAGCTCTCCTACTGCCATACTGCAAGCCTCTTGTAAATCCTCTCATGCAATGTTTTTATTGTTGTCTAATTCCTTTCACTTCAGAAATTTATATATATATATATATATACATACATATATATGTTACTATTTCAGGTATATCATAGCTATATTCTCCACTGTTCTATCTCTATTTTTTTTTTTTTTTTTTTGCCTATAAGATAGCTGTCTGGACATTAGACAGCAACCATTCTAATCAAAACAAAATTTCAAGCCCCATCCTAAGACTTGATCTTCCCCTAGAGGCTTACCTCATCTTTAAAATCAATATATCTTTTGGTATTGAGTTACAACACACTCTACAGCCTGTGAAGAACATCGTTGCTCTGTAGATGAGAATGATAAGCTCATTAGGAACAAGGACAGAACATTATGTTTCTCTGTAGCCTTTGTCTGCCCATCACTGCACTGAATACAGGCTGGGAGCTCCATAAATGCCAGTGAAGCATGCCTTCCTGACACCTTCCTGCTAAGATGACAGCTTCATGCTTTCTTGTTCTATAGAGCACTGTCCAACACTTTGTGAATGCAAGGGCTGTGAGTATCTGTTTTGGATGTCTCCCATTTTAGATGATAAATATCTAAAACTTCATTCTTTTTATTCTGAAACTGCCAGCATCTTTCACATTGCTGAGCACCTAATAGACTCTTAATATGTGTTTAATAAACATTCAGGTAGTGTTTCTTCAGTCAGGGGTAACTAGGAACACAAAACAATTCTACTAGTAAAGGATGTTTATGGTGCTGGGTTCTGGAGATTCAGAGGAGTGTATTAGACTGTTAATAAAAATCAAGGCTTGAGAGGGATTTTGCAATATGCTAAAAGAGATAAGGAATCAGGAAAATAATTTTCACAGAGTTGTGTGTTAAGAATTTCTATGAATAGTCCTGTAACTTTGAGACTGCCTTGAAGATTATATTTTGTTTGTAGAGGTGATAAATAAATTAGATATCTATAATTTAGTTTGGAAAATGCTAAGAAATATGGCCAATAACATGATGGAGGGGTTATTGAAATTTACCTTCTTGTAAACACAAGAGACAAGGTGGAATTAAAGGTGTGTAGGAGTTATGGATTATAGGAGAAAAGGCTGGCTAAATGAAAGAAGGGGGATATAGAACACACGGGACTCTTGTCTATGATTTATCCACTGGGGTACTCTTAACTGAGGCTGATAAGCTATGAATAGATCCACTAACTATCAATCCATATCAACTCTTTTCTTATAGAATTATTGAATTTGGATAAAGATCATAGGTAGATTTATTAGCATGCCTGTGAGTGGTGTATTTATGGTACTGAACATGTGATATGAGCCATCTTACATTGAAATGGAATCTTTTAAGAATATAGGGCTCCTCTGCAATGGTTTTCTTTTGTGAGGTAGACTTAAAGGTGTGGAGAGTGGGATGATTTGATTAGGTATGGTCCTTATAGACTCGTTTGTTTGAATGCTTGGCCTATGGGGGTGTCACTGTCAGGAGGTGTGGCTTTGTTATAGTAGGTGACCTTGTTGGAGGAAGTGCATCACTGTGGGGGTGGGCTTTGATGTCTTATATGCTCAGGCTATGCCCAGTGTGGGACACAGTTCACTTCCTCTTGCCCGTGGATCAAGCTCTTAGGTCCTTCTTCGGCACCAAGTCTGCCTGCACAGTCCCATGATCCCTGCTGCGATGATCATGAACTAAACTTTGAAACTGTATGCTAGCCCCAGTTAAATTCTTTTTTTTTTAAGTGTAAGAATTGCTGTGGTCATAGTGTCTCCTCACAGCAATAGAGACCCAAACTAAAGCCGAGCATTAGATAATGGTGAGAGTTAAGGGATTCCATAGCAAGAGGTGAAAGAAGACTGTAACTTGAGTCCCTATAGGGAAACAAGTCATAGTCAGGAACATCCACCTTGGAAGGTTTTGTGAATACAAAATGAAGTTCAGTTTTGTCTGTACCACTTCACATTATTGACTCCTTTGTTACTGAAGTTAGGCCAAATTAACAAGCACATAAAATATGTGGGAACTGACACTATCTTGCCCAACTTTCATATCATGACCATGACCACTACCGCAAGAAGTCCAAAGCCTGCCTCCTTGGTCTGGCTCCTGTAAATAACTATGAAGCAGGGGACTATTACAAGGTGGAATAAGTGTGGTGAGATTTCAACAACAGACACATGGTTCTGCTTTTGAAGAACTGGGGTCTGTGACAGAAACTTGTTTATAAGAAGTTCTTTGCACAGTTGAAAAAATGTGATATTTATAAACGCAAAGTTAATGGGCCACAAACAGATTCATCTAGACTCTGGCAGTCCAGTGTAGATGACAAAGTTGGAGGGCAAAGTGATGCTGTTGGTCCAGTGGACCCAATAGACATTCCCAGGAAGAATTATCATATTGAATTAAATAGTAAGGGGACAGTAAACATTTTCACCAAGTTTTCTGAGTTTTTGTGTCAACAATGTGAGACAGCCCAGGATAGACATGGGGTTATACACTAAATTGTTTTTTAGCATCTTGTTGGTTGTTCTTGTTTTCTAATTTTTTTTTCACTCTTAACCCATATTCTTGGGAACATCAGGATTCTGAAGTTCATTCACACTGTTCTTTATAGCTCACCAATGTATTTGAAAGCTACAGCTGTACTGCCAGATATTTCCTGGGTTGCCATTTGGCTGCTGGATGTCACCCATTGAAACTCACAAGTCCTGGAACGTCATCACATGCTAATACTTCAGACCTATACTCACTTTGTGGAGAACAACAGAGGCAGAGGGAGAGAGGAAGAAGAAAGAAGGAGAAGAAAAAGAAGAGGAAGGAGGAGGAGGAGAAAAAGAAAGGTCTTCCTGCTCTGTAATCAGAAAACTCTTGAAGAAAAGAAATCTTGACCAATCCTAATTTAGAGCCTTCTGTGTCCATGGTGAGGAGGGAGCATACCAGGCCCTTGGCTGTCAGATTCACTAGAAGGGGAGAGAGAGGCAGCTCTCCTAAGGATAATGGGACAGATAAATCAATGAAGTTCAGCTAGGGCAGATGCTGAGTAAATATTTGCTAAATTAAAATGAGGGAGAATATTTTCAACAATCTCTCTCCCATAGGAACTTTGAAATAATAACTTTGGGCCCACCTTCCGGTGTAAACTTAATTTTGTCTAGCCAGCTGGCTCAGCCTTGAGAATGTTTTGATCTACGAACTGCTCTGCTAATGTCTGTTCTTGGCAGATTTATAACCTTCTGTGAAGCAGCCTTCATAACGGAAATGCTGACACCCCAAGTTTTGCTGACAGGAAGGGCAGAGCTGTGGTAGAGCTTGAAGATGAATGGAAGGCACACTTCATTCTTGTGGGCTTTCTGTGCATGCACGCCACAGAGAAATACATGCTTAATTGGCCGAGGGATCTAAGAAAGGCCCTCTAACACCTGGACCTCAAATTGGTTTGGATTTATTATCTAAGCATTCATCATTGGACAATGAAAAACTTATGCCTGGCAGACTTAGAGGTAGATTCTTATTTTCATTTTTGGCTTTCCAATTTAAATCATGAGCCGACAAGCAAAGGCCTGTGGGAGAAATGTACCCTACCATGGGTCATATTAGAAAAGGGCTTGTATTTACTTTTACATCATTCAGAAGAGCTAATTGCACAGGAAGTAAAGCATGAAGCTTAAGAAGTTTAGTGACTGCCCTGAGGTTTTAATCAGGATCTCCCCTGACCATTTAGTTCATTATCTCACACATTACCTGTGTGTGGACATGTGCCTCTCTGTCTATGCTTGAAATATGTAGAGTTTCTTTTTTAAAGTAAAGTACACTTGATTCTGAAATTATTATAGTTCTTGAGATGCTTGGAAACATATAGGCTTCCATATTGAGATGGTGGTTTAGCTTTTCTAGTGAGAGTGTTGCATGGATTTCAACAAGGGTAAAAGGACCAAAAAATTAACTTTTTAGTCATTACTTTTCAGGAAACATAAGGCCAGGTACAATACTGGATGAATTCCATTCAGTGTGAGCATCACAAAAAGAAGTAGGTCTTGGCCCTTCCCTAACCCTAAGCCTAACCCTATTTGTTTTTGTTCGTTCCACGCTAGAGTGCACTGACACAGGCACCCACAGGTGTTTATTCAAGCTTCTGCTGTTTGAGGAGTCCTCATGGGCATTTTCACCTCAGAAGGTGGAACTTAATTGTATCCCCAGCGAAAGGAGGTGGCTGTTATTCTCTTCAGTGTTCAGTTGAAGAGCAGAGCTCAGAGGAATGAAATATACTACCACAAAAGCAAATAATGACGAGAGAATTCAAGATTCCTGGGTATGTCCTGAACTCTTAAAATCTGCACTTTATTGCCTACTGGGATATCCAAAATGTGTATGTGAGAAATCCTCTCTACCTCACTGTATGCAAGACACAATCATGCACACAGTGGCTCTTAAGGGGTAGAACTTCTGGACTATGTGAAGTAAAAATAATTTTCATAATATCAGGCCATTTGACTATCTCCATGTCATTACCTTATTGTATGTAAGAGCATTTTTTGGAGGCTACAGAATGTGTGATGTGCCACTCTTCTGAGGATGTGTGATAGTGCCAATCTTTTGAGGATAAATGGTGGGTAGGTGACCATTTGACTAGCTTTCTTCCTATTTTAATGTGAATATTATAAACACTGATCCTTACAACCCAAGTAAATAAGAACTCCCCAGCATTTTAAGTTTGGGAACTTGGAGTGTTGTTTAAGGCAGTTGATCTCTCTCCTTGTCTTCAGTCCAGATACCTGCAATATATTGATGACACCTTCCACACATTACCTTGGCAGGTTGTCTACTTCTCCAATCCTTGGCTTCTTATCTCAGATTTTAACTACAGCTCTATAAGCTATTTTATAGAGTGTCCAAATTAATTGATAGTTAATATTAACAAGACTCAGCTAAATCTAATACAGCTTTAGTACTTGCAGCAATGAGAAATGCTTAACTAGTCATGTAAAACCCTTACCACCTACACCCTGAGCCAAAACAAATTAGCTCTGTATGTTGTTCCCAATAAAAGAATAAAGCTATCTTAATCTTATTAGAATAAAGTATGTTATGAAACAATATGTGGAGAATATTAACATCACTACATAACTTATTTATTGAAAAACATGTCCATATGTAAAATTACTCCATGATTGGAAGTTGAATACTGGCAAGTCTCAGAAAACTCTTTTCCTCCCTCAAGTATTCCCCCAAGGAAACACTATTCAGACTTATAATACAATGGACTAGTTTTGCCTCCTTGAATTTTATAATACATATAAACTAAAGTTGTTAAGTATGTAGCCTTTTGTAGGCTGGCCTCTTCCACTCCTTCTGACTTAGCTGCATTGCTATATGAGCTTATAGATCACCCTTCATCATGGTTGATAATAGTCATTGTATGAGTACCATAAACTCATCTCTTTTCCTTGGGTATTTTTGAGATTTGGTCTATTATCAATAGTTTACTTTTTTGATCCTGGGTTGACCTGGAATTTTCTGAGTTTTTGTATCAACAGTGTGATCCAGCTCTTCCCTCATTTCTCTCCGTAGAACACAGCCCAGGATAGACACGGGGATGCACACTGAATTGTTTTTTAGGATCTTGTTGAATGTTTTTATTTTCTAGTTGTTTTTTTTTTTTCACTCTTAACCAGGTTGTCCTCAAATTCAAAGAGATTCACCTGCCTCTATGCTGAGATTAAAGGTTTACAACACCACATTAAATAAATATTTATATTCTAGTCTATAAGTATTTATATTCACAAATAAATAAAGCCTTCTCTTGGGGTCAGAAATGAACTTCTTTGGTAGAAGGGATTAGGCGATGTTGTCAAGGATGCAGGTTGCTGGGTCATCATGGATATGATCAGCTTTCCAGTAGCTTGTGAGGTGTTAGTACAAATTTGTATTTCTCCTTGTGCTGTGAGAGGGTGATGCATGTTTCATCTTAAGCATTCTTGTTGATATCTTATTGAGTTTAAATTTTTATTTCCTAGATGACCAACACAGCCAACAACCAACACAGCTGAATCTTCACTTATCTATTATTTAAGATGCAATTATTTTTATTTTATGTGAATGAGTATTTTGCCTACATGAAAAATGTACACCATATGCATACCTGGTGTCTGTGGAGGCCAGCGTGGGAGCTGGATTCTCTAGAACAGGTTGTGAGTGGCCATGAGGGTGCCAGACACTGAACTCAAGTCCCCTTTGAGGGTAGCCAGTGCTCTTAATTGCTAAACTATTCCTCAGCCCCTACTGGGGAATTTTATTTTTTCTGTGAAGTGCATGTTTTTGCCTTTTTTTCTTGTGATGTTTTTCTTATTAGTTTGAGGAAACTATTTATACAGCCCTCATGCAAGTTCTTTGATAGTGCATATTTCAGGTCCTTTAGAGAGTACGTCTAGCATCTACAGCCTCAATTATTTAAACGATGTTGGTTGATGAGCACAGCAACTACTGTCAAATCTGACTCCATGAGTTTTGATGTTACAGACAGCAGGAGCTGGGAGGAACAGACAACAGGGATTTCTTTCGAGTCTGGGTTAGCTGTTCTGTTTACACACCATTAAGCAAACACTCTAGAATGTGGAGGAACAAGAGACAATGCTGTCTTAGAGCTCATTCATAGGCTGTGCACTAAAGCACTTTACAAATGATGCAATCCTCTCTGAGATGGTGGACTGAGAATGAGCAGGCAGACACTATACTGGTTCACAGATATGAGCCCAAGGGCCACTTGAGCAAGGGCTGGTTTGGAAGAAGTGCTCAGCCAGACATACTTCTCACACTCAATGTTTTATGGAAGGCAGGGGTTTAGTTTGTCCACATGTCTGACCTGATTGCTAGCCAGGCATTCACACAAAATGAACTGATCATTGAATGCTCTTTCTCAAAGTTCCCATCATGCTGCTCACCTATGGCTTCACCTTGAAGTCCCTCAGGAAATCATAAGCAATTGGAACGGTGGCCATGGTCATCAGTTCATTTTGCTTGCCTCCCTAGTGGATTCCTGTCAGAGCTGAAGCTGAGAACCAGTTCTCTGCAGCAGCCCATTGGCACGCCTTAATTAAAAAAAAAAAAATTCAGAAACCGAGTTCAAGGCATATTTATCACCTCCTTGGCAATTTGGGGATGTGGCTATGGAATGTTCCTGTAAGGGTGGCTCCCCATGTGCTCACCTTTTCAAAGACAATGAAAGGTTTCATCAGGCCTCTGTGATGCCTTGTTTCTCTCTTCAAGCTCTGCCCTTTAAGATGGTTTTTTTCCCCACTGATATGTCCTGTCCCAGGACAGAACACCTCTGCTGAGGTTTTAGCAAGTATATGATTTCCAGTTCTGTTGTTAAGATGGAGAAAGGATTTTGAATTCTGGAGTAGAGGAGGGAGGAGAGGGTTAATCCTGGATGATCCATCAGGCCTGTAACATGATCTCTTTTTGTAATGTTTTTTCATCTTTTGAGAATTCCATACAATATATTTTGTATTCTTTTTCCTTCCCCAGCTCTCCCAGACCCCCCTCTCCCCATGTCTCTGCCCAGCCAATCTTACCTTCTGTCTGGGACTTTGTTTTGAACCTGTGAGGGTCTTGTGTATGCTGTCACAGTGCCTTTGAGTGACTTGGACCTGTGCCGGTCCTGTGCTTTCTGTCTGTGTCTGTGGGTTCATGTGTCATTGACCCTGCCATGACTGGAAGACTGTTTCCTTGACATTGTCCACCATCTTCAACTTTCACAATCTTTCTGCCTCTTTTTCTACAAAGATCCTCAAGACCTGAGGAAAGAATATGGTAAAGATTTCCCTTTAAGGCCAAGTATTCCAAAGTCTCTTATTTTCTTCACACCGAGATGATAACCTCTTTCTTTAGATGGCACAGAAAGGCCGTTCTCAATGTCAAGGTCAGTGTGCTGCCAATCTGCCTTCTCCTGTGGCATTGATGGAAGTTGTTCCAGTGTTCCCTCTCTGCATGAGATGAGACTCCTCCTGCCCTTCAAGCTTTGGCGAATGTGTGGT
This sequence comes from Sigmodon hispidus, assembly GCA_004025045.1. Lineage (NCBI taxonomy): Eukaryota > Metazoa > Chordata > Mammalia > Rodentia > Cricetidae > Sigmodon > Sigmodon hispidus. Next base: position 41,843 of record PVIH01007632.1, on the reverse strand, counting down.
CAAGGTTTGGTTTGCTGTGTGGTTGAGAGAAAGCATTAGTAAGAATATTATTAAAATAAGGGGAAACAAACAAATGAAAAACAAACAGTAATTACATATATTCCTTTCCTATTGTGCCAGCAATAAGGATTCTTGTCTCTGAGAACACCCTGTGTTGATTGCCATGATGGACTTTAGATGAAACAGTTTGTATCCATAGCCCTGAAAGGGACCATCTAATTACTCTGTTTATTCTATGGAGAGAAATGCCTGAAAATGCAGAAGCAGCATGATTTCTGCAGGTTTTCAGCATGACTCTACCTACAAATACAGAAAACGGGTAATAGCTTGAGAATGTAGCTTTGGTAATTATTCTAAAGCATTCATGGGTCTTCTACCTGATGAAATACTGAAATATTGTTATTTTAAAAACAATGTTTATGAATTCTGGCCTAATAATTTTATTCTCTTATTCATTTATTTTATGTGTATGAATGTGATCATGATGGTCTATGGAGGTCAAGACACAGCTTTCTGGAGTTAGTTTGCTCCATGGATTCTGGGAATCAAATGCGGGGGGTTAGGCATGACCACTAAGCTATGGTGGCCCACCAACTCTGGCTAGGAACAATGTGCTGCTCTCAGCCCTCAAAACATCCTTTCCCAATCACATACTCACAGGGACCACGTTTGAATGTCAAAATCAACAGATAATTTGACACCAGGATTTCTTCTTTAAAAAAACCTTTCTCACCAGGTTCAGTTCTACTGTGCAGCCCAGGCAAAGCATAGGGCTTGCTCTCCGAGTGTTGCAGCCAGTGACTCTGTTGCAGGGAGGGCAATGCAGGTGAGCTGACCCTGAGGGCATAAGAGTGGGTCACCTGTCATGTAGTGGCATAGGTGGGGGAAAGATGCCCTCCCCTTCACTACTTGTGTAAGGTAGGAGGGCTGGCCCTGCCCCTTGCTGCCTGTGGAATTGGGTGAGTTAGCCAGGGCCGTGCTGGAGAGCTCCCTCTAGTGGAGATGATGAGGGTGAGCTGGCTGGTTGACCAATCCAGCTGCTACGGCTCGCTATGAGGTGGCCCACCCCAGCATCCACCCTGTGTATGAAGAAACTGCTCCTGAATATCCAAAACTATAGGATCTCCATGACACAGGGCAACAACAGAATATCGGGAGGAGTCCCAATGAGGGCCCAGCATTAACAGTGCCAAAGGCCTCAAACCAGACCAATTGCAATGAACACTTGCAAGTAAAGATGTATGGACTAAAGGATAAACTGTATGATTCACTGTGTCACACGACAGCTTCCATGAGAAGATTTCTTTTTAATTTAAAGTTTAATCTTATTTTATTTTCGGAGGGAGGTGCAAGAGCAGAGGACAGATATGAAGGAACCAGGAGATGAATGGGATCGTCATGCATGATGAGAAATCCACAAAAATCAACAAAAAGTTAATAAAAAGATTTGCTTTTATTTTTATTTAGGGGTGTGTGCATGTGTGTGTGCGCACATATCCTCTGTGTGTATGGATATGAGGGGGTGAGAATAGGGTATTGGATCCCCTGGAGCTGGAACTCCTGGCAGTTGTGAACCATGAATACATCTTGGGTCATCTGGAGAAGCAGCAAGTGTTATCTTATTTTTTTAAAAAATAAATGTCTTTTTTTTAAAGCTACCTGACATTATTTTATTTATTTTTTACAGCAAGAAACAGGGACATTTACAAAGCAAATATTTAGCTTGATTCTTTGAGAATTGCATACTGAAAGACCCTCAGATGAGGACCTTTCCTCAGAAGGAGACCCCGAGTCCCAAAGACCGAGCCGAGCCACAGTTCAGATGCAAATTGCAAGAGGATTTTATTCAGGTTACGAAGATATCCTCGGACGGCAGTAACTCGGAGAGCTGACTGGCGCATCGAGGCTTTGTTCAGGGGATTTTTATAGCATAGGGGAGAGTGGGAAGCAGACTTACAGAAGCAAAAGGCGCATGGTTATAGGGAGAACAAGGAAATCATTTGCTCATTTAAACAACAACTTTTACTTATTGGATGAAGGCCTAGTGGAGGGAAGGAAGGGGGGGGGGAAACGGTCACTTGCTGGGAAGGGGGGGCGCTTTTTGAGCATTTGGCCCTGATTACAGGCTTCTTGTGGTATGTGGTCCCGGTCACATACTTCTGGTTAGCTGATGGTTTCTTAGCAACCCTTTTACTATCTGCCTGGTCGCAGGCTTGTGCTTGTGTGTGTGGGGAAACATCCTGCTCTACTGAATACCTAAACTGCATGCCTGGGTCAAACCCTAGAACCCAGAGTCTTTCAATACAATGCAGCTTGATTATCTACCTCCAGCTCCTCACCTTAAGTCCTTCTCATTCACCTCCATCTCCCTACTCCTTTACTTTGTGACCTCTTTGGAAAAAATTTAATAGCCCATCCACTCTAATTTGTGCTGGCTGTGTGCTTCTGGGTTTGGGGCCATCCACTGGGCATAGTTGCCCGACCAGGGGCTTAAGGAAAACTGACACTGTCCCCAGAAAGCCATCAACTGTCCAGGGCTCCTGCAGAAGGCCAGTCACTTTTGTTGGGAACCAGTGGAAGATGTGACAGAGCATTCCCTCAGCAGAGCAAAGCCCGCTGCACCAGGGGCTTGGTCACAAGAATATGCAATAGGCTGCAATTTGATCATGACTTCAGTAGACCATGACCATGACCTCAAGAGAGTCTGGCTAGGGTGAGAAAGGCAAGGGTGTCAAACTCAGAGCCAGTGCTGAGCCAGTGCTGAGTTAGGTGAAAATGTTATGAAACCAAACAGCTTCAAAAAGTCCCTGGAAGGACTTGAAGACATGAATACTCAGTGGATTGACAAGAGGCACAGCCTGTGGCAGACTAAACAAAAAATATAAAGGTGTGTGTGGGGGAATCTAGTGGAAAGCAGAGGGTGAAATAAAAAAGAAGTTGAATAATGCTCAAAAGGATTCCTAAAAATTTAAATTAAATTAAATAGTAGAGCTAAGTTCAACATTGGTAGGGAAGTGACGAGTAAGCGCTGTAGAAAATGAAATCAGTGAGAGCACATGCTCCTGGAATGTAGAAAAAGGAGATAAACTGATAAAAAGGATGAGAAGGAAGATGCTATAAACAGAAAACAGAATAAGGATTAAGCAAATGGGTAATAATTTATATTCCCAAGAGGCATGCTGAAAGAAAGGAATAAATGTGAATGTAATAAATGAGCTAATAAGCCAGTAGGCATACTGAGAGATTCCATGATAAGCCCAGGAAAACAAGTGAAAGAGATCTATATGCAAACTTACCCCGACAAACATTTTGTTAACTGAAGGAGGAAAAGAATCTTATGCAAGCATTAAGCCTGGGGGCAAAGCTGAGGTGGTCAGGACTGGACCTATAATATCTCTGTCCAGAGCTGAAGTGGGTACTTAGGAACATTGTTGAGTTGTAGGTGAATGCTGTGTGTCTGGAGCTCACCAAACAGGAGGTCCAGCCAACCTCACTTGCATATCCCTGTTAGGTCTGATTGCAATGATAAATGATTGCATTTATTTCAGTCTGAACTACAGGGGGTTTACTTTGCCTGGAAGGTCACAGTTGGAAAGGACTATAAAAATGCTAAAGAATACATGATGAAGCTGTGGAACCTGAAGATGCCATTCATAAGCATCCTAACCCTGAAGGAATGCTTTAGGCAGTGGCTGAGAACAATATAGATGCTGGAGGCTGAAGTAAAGCTTCACTCCAGTGAAGTCTTGGTATCAAGGCTGCCACAGAGCAGTGAGGAAGAGACTGTCTGGCTTCGTGACCATCCAGTGATGTGCTTAAAGCGTGCTTTCTTTTACAGCTTTTAACAGTTATTTTTACATGCTTTAAGGCACCAATTTAATATAACATTTTATTAATTATTTGAAAATGTCATACTTAAAATGTATTTTGATCAGATTTACCTCTTCTACTGCTGTCCCTAACTCCTCTACATCTGCTCCAACCTCCTAAACTTCATGTTCTCCTAATATTTTAAAAAACAACTGATCAATTTATGCTGTCCATATTCTCATGTATTTGGGGGCATCTACCAGGTTGACCTACCAGGATGATACCCTTTAAATAAAATTGGCTCTTCCAGTCCCCAACAGCCACCAAACTGTCAACAGCTCCACAGCTGCAGAGCTGAGGCTGGGACGTGAATGGCTTGATCTTGTACAGCAGCTGCTTCTGTGTCCAGAAGACACTATTTCACCCCTGTTCTCATGACTTTTGCTTTTACAATCTTTCTGTTCTCTCCTCTATGATGGCTGAATTATTTTTAAAAATGACACAAATTTATATAAAAATATTGAATACCCCCAAAGAAAGATGCACAACCCAAAAATAAGAATGTAATAACTTCAGTATTTTATATAATTATTAATACACTTAGTCATGAACTAATAATGATATAACAACAATAATCTAGATTAGAATTTACTGCTAGACTATGGTAATACAGACTGAATAACAGTTGAAGAGCAACTGTGCTCCTCTAATTCTTTAAAAATAAAGTTAAGAGGGGGTGTACTTGGGGTCAGCAAGCTGGTTCATCAGGTACAGGCACCTGGCACCAAGCCTGACCTAAGTTTTGCTCCTGGAAGCCGCATGGTAGAAGATCCAACCTCAGCAAGTCATCTTTTCATCTCCCCAAGTGCATGATAAGTATGTAAATACATAACATACTCCTATTTGCATTTGGGAGGTAGAGTCAGGAGGATCAGGAGTTTGAGATTATTCTCAATTATAATGAGTTTGAGGTTGACCTAAGCAACACAGTAAAATCAAAGTGGTGAGAAGACATTCTTTGCTCTTGCTTCTGAGATGTTGAATGAAGTATGTCTAACGATGATCTTCTAATATGAGGTACCCATTAGCAAAATTAAAAATAAGATACATAAGTAAGTAGGTTGCCCTGTGCATGATTGCCATCTTCATAAGTGATAGCCTAAATCAGGAGGAGCTCAAAGAGTCTGGGGCTAGCCTAGGCTACATAAGACTCCACCCCACACACAAACAAGTGAAAAAGACCCTTTATAGTGTACAAAGGCAAATGGAAGACAGCAAAAGAAAATGAAAGAAATAAAATAGCATCACAAAACAAACAAAGTCACAGACAAAATATGTCACAAAACCAGTGAGCAAAGCACACTGACATCTATAAAATGGCAGTTTGTGTGCATCATCGGCTCACTACGCAAGTGTCAGCATCCTATCTGGTAAGTGGGGATGTAAGATGTACTTTTTATCTACTTCTAATTATCTTCTACTTCTGAACAGTTAGAGGACCAAAGACAACTTTCTATTTCCCCAAATGTGTTGCTGCCACCACTGTAGGAACCACAAAATCATCTCCAGTTTCTGGTACATGACAGTTGTCAGACCCCTTGGTGAGCCGACCAATCACAGCCAGAGATAAGTTGCAGTTCTCCTTAGTTAGTTTCAGAACTAAGGCATACTCATAAAATTGTTCTGAGGATTAAATGCAATATTAAATATAAAATGCCCAGTACAGGCATTCAGCTGCTACAACTAGAATACTATACTGGAAGCTTTAAATACAAATTAGTAAAGTAGAATTAATAAAGTTAGGATTAATTGTGTGTGTGTGTGTGTGTGTGTGTGTGTGTGTGAATGTAATATGCTTTTGGTGCAGAAAAGGGTGTCAGATCCCCTGGAGCTGGAGTTGTAGACCACCTGATGAGCCACTTGATGTGGATGCTAGGAAATGAACTCATGTTGTCTGGAAAAGATTATTAATAAAATATCCAACTAGATCCCAACCTAAGTGTGGAACAGTGGACAGAGAGTTCATAAAAGCACCTGATAGGGGTTTTTTGGTAATGAAATAAACACAGTCATGACACACTGTAAAAACAATTAACATGGTGAGACTTTACAATGGTATAATTATAGCCAGCTTTCTAAAGGAATTTACTTTATGGGGCCTGGATGAATTGATCAGTGGTTACAGGTATGTACTCCTCTTACACAGGTCCCCAATTTGGTTGCAAATATTTATGTTAGAAGGTTCACAACTACCCGTAATTCTACATCCAACAGATTCAACCAGCCTCTTGTGGCTCCTCCAATGGCACATGTATACACAAATACACACATACAATCTTAAAAAAATTACCAAGTAAAGTTGAATTTTTATTCTTTATATTTTCTATGACATTTTCAAAAATTACATAATAATACATACCATTTTAAAGATAAATACATATTCTATTTTTAAAAAGATGTTTCTGGAAAATATTTAATGGTAAAGAAAAGTATTCTTAACAGAATATCAGAAGAAAGCAAAACAAAATCTTATGTGCAACATTTTAAAGATGATTACAAATGAACTCAAGAAATTATTAACATTTTTAACATTGTTTATGAGTCATAGGGTTTTTATTTTTTCATGTTTTATTTAGTTTTTTTAAACATTTCTCTATTTCTATCTCTTTTTATAGTATTTCGAAAGTCTGTAATTGGAAAAATAAAGCTAAAAATGATGGGAATAAGAGAGATTCTTTGTGAAATAGTCAGCAGGCTTGGTACTGGCAAGTGGAAGATCATACAGTGAACCTTCAAGAGCAATAAATTAGTCACATCAGAAAGGAAACAAGGTCAAGAGCCATCTAGCACTGCTCTGGAAGTTGCAGACTTCCTGTCTAAATGCCTTCTCTGCTAAACTTCATGCCTCCCCAATCACCACAAAATCTGAGCAAAATCTAATGTGAATATCTAATTTATGTGGGGGCCAAGGTGCTCTCTGATTCCCACTCAGTAGAGATGTTTAATTATAATGCCACAATGTCCCAGAGAAATAATCCACAGGGAGCAGCAATGCAAGACTTACACCTGTTCTTCAATGGGGCCTCAGGCACCCTATACTTTTTATCTTGATGTTTGCTATATTGAACTCACCTGTCACATGTTGTCCTGGACACTTAACCTACATGAATATCTGGATACTAACATGGCAGCCTGGGCAGATATGACTCAATTTCGGACAAAGAGAATGAAGAGATTATGTGGCTTTGTACAGTGGCTCCTCATATCAAGTTCTCAGAAGTTCAAAGCCAAGTAGAAGTTTCCATAATGTCATTCAAGATTTACCACTGAAGGCAATGTAAAAAGTAAAGCTGCCGAAAATCATTTATAAAACAAAGTTTATTCACTCTTTTGGTTTTAAAATGCCGTCATTATAAAATAATAGTGACAGGTGTGTGTATGTTTGTGTGTGTGATGCTATCATTTGAAAAAGTAAAAAAATGTTGGCAGTATTATTATAACTCACAAAGGTGCTTTTGCAAGTCTGAGAACCCTGAGCTAGAGGTAGAAGGTTCTAGAGTAGGTAAGCGAGAACTCAAAGCCTTCTGGTGCCACTGGTGTATGTATGCTCATGAAAATGTTTTTAATCCTTCATAAAGGAAGGTGTATTTTCTTCCAGGGAAATTAAATGTTCTCATAAAACATCCAGAAAGATGATCATCACACGATTTCCTTCTAATGAACTTTTCACATACTCAGGGCACAATAAAAAGTTACAAGGTGGACACTGATGAGGTGGGATGATCTACAGAAAGTCTAACAGCACATAGCTACTGAGAGAATGCCATTATATAAAGATGGCTTGAGGAAAATAATATTTTTAATACTTAAATTATAATTATCACCACTACAGTCTTTTAAGGTTTGTGCTATGGGCTTGGAGGACAAATTTCAAATAAATTCTCATTTCAAAATTTCAAAATTCACATTTTGAGAACTTTCAGTTTAATTTAATAAGATTGCTAAGTCATGACCATTGACTTCATGTTACTAATTTCTGTGGAAAGATAAGAGATGAGGGGCACAGAGCAGCTGAGAATGTCCATCTTGTCCTCCACTCCCTCACTGTGGCTCATGGTGCAGCATCTTCATCATCTACAGTGCACCTGCTTTCCCTACTCACTGCTAGTTGGCACCTTTTTCAGAGGTTCACTGTTGTATTATTTCTGGTTCATCTTCTAAATCTTATAAATAAACCATATCTTTGCATGTTTGAATAAGAATGGTCTTGATAGGCTTATATATGTGAATATTTAGTCACCAGTGGGTGGCAATATTTGAGAAAGATTAGATGTGGCTTTGTTGGTGTAAGTGTGGACTTGGTGGAAATGTGTCACTGGGAGGTGGGCTCCGTGGTGTCAAAAACCCATTCCAAAAGCTTTCTCTCTCTCTGCCTGCAGCTCAGGATGTGGCTCTTAACTACTCTAGCATCATGGCTGCCTCCAGGCCACCACACTACCTGTCAGGATGATGCTAAACTAAGCCTTTAAAACTAAGTCCCCAGGTAAAGGCTTTCTCTTGTAAGAGTCACCTTGGCCCATGGTGTCTCTTTATACACAATCTAGCAAACCTTAACTTCAATAAACAATCATCATAATAAAATAACATATAAAACTCCACCTAACCTCATTGCCTCACAAAATCATCTTCAGAAAACCTTGTTATTAGGATTTGTTTCATTTTCTTTGTTCTGAGAAGAAATTCACAGCACAGAAATTATCCAACTTAGAGTAATACTCATGCCACACTCCAGACACAGCCATGTTTCTACAGAACCAGCCCTGATTGGCTTGTGGTAACGTTTTCATTGGCAGTATTATTTATTCCTTGTTTGTCTCATTGGAAGGAGTTTCTGTCAATGTTCTACAAAGATGCACTTGGCTAAGTCCTGTTAGTGATGCTGAGAGACAGTTTTCTGTATTGAAGGCAGAGCTTGATCAGCAAGGGTTTATAAGCATCTCCAACATGTAGGGAACTAAGTGGAGAAGGTTACAGTGAGCTTGTGATGCTCACCAAGGAGGTCATAGTAATACAGACACTCACAAAGGGGAATTTTTCCTCATGAGGTCCAAAATCACACATAATGCGTAATCTAGTGAATACATCTATCTAGGGGCCAGTTGATATATAGTAAGGAGTACCTAGGTGGGGAAGAGTCAGATCTTGACAGACTCTGACTGCCAGAAGGCCAGGTTAGCCATGAGTCATGGAGCACTGACCAGTGGAAAACTGGTGCTTTAGAAGGTATCTGAGGGCATTTGTAGAAAATCAGTTTAAGATGACGTTTATTAAGCAACCACGTTCTGCTGTGCCTTAAACTATGTGAGAATAAAAAGCAGCTCTGTCGTTTGCATAGCACAGTGTCTAGTAGTGTTCTGAGAACTTCTATTAATTATCTCTCAGTTTGCACCTTATTTGTGTTGAAAGTCTGGACATAACGGTCTGGAGATTTGGTAGAACTTATTCTTTCTTGGAGTTTATTTTGGGGGAGGCTTAATTTTTGGTTTAATTGTTTAATTTTTTGAAGCCTAATAAATCATATCCTTTCTACTAACAGAGGCTGAAGCAATTTCCTCCGGTGCAATGCAACCCTTAGCAGTGTCTAGAGTTCAAAGTATGCTTCGTTGGAGTTGGTGTGTGAACCCCAAAGTGTCAGCATGCATCGCTGAAATTTCACTCTCTCCCAAGTGGTCCAGGGCAGAATACTGTGGGAGACCTAAACAAAGGAGAAGGACCATATTTTTGCACTCAAGGTGAGTGGCAGCATGTGCAATCCCGGGGGCCTTTGGACTTTGAGATCTCAGTTTAGACAGTTATTTGACACTCAGATGGTTGGCAGAGATAGGCCAAGGGCTCAGCAGGGAGCAAAGAGTAGAAGCAGAAAGCCTTCCAAGAAGAAGCTGAAAACTGACCTACTTATTTTTATGGTGAGATCTGCTGCTGGTCCCCTGCAGGCCCAGCCTAGGCTCCCTGACATGAAATTGAAGCACTTATTGCCAAGGACTTAGAGACTGGGGATTTTCAAAAGCTTTATTTCTTTCTTATTATTTTCCCAGTAAGGATGCTTTGCTCCATTGGGTAGTATCTGTCACTAGGCTGGAAATAGTCATGGTAATGAGGATTATTTGTGTTGAGTCAACAAGTCCAGAAAGGAGTGGACAGACAGCATGGCCATCTGGCTTCTGTGCTCTGCTCCCCACCACAGGACCCACAGAACCTATGGGGACATATGGAAGGAGTGTGGGAGGATGAGGGGGTTGGCGGAACGGAGGCAGGTGCTGTTTTGCCCTTTCATTTTTATGATTCCTTGCCAAAAGTCCACACCCCTCTCTTTCAGTGGAAAAACTGTCTTTTCCAAACCTTTGGCTCCATATTTTGGAGGCCTGTTTCATGGACTTGTAGGGCAAAGTACAGTACAGGGCTTATTAGCAGTGATGCTACTGACCTTTGGGGCAGCCAGTCGTTTATGGTGGTGTTTGACAGTGCTGTAGGCAGTGAGTGGCACCTCTTTATCACAGGGGTAGCCTCCACTCACCCTAAACTGCCTCCAGGTGTTAGCAAATATCCTGAAGGGGCAACACCACCATCAACCAGGCCATAGGGCTGCAGCACTTTACCCAGGACAGAGGCTAAACATGCTAGCTGCTGAATTAGAAGCAAAGAAATAGACAGGAGTGTTCTGCACTTTGTATCTTTGTGTAGAAATGCTTATCATACAGCAGCAATGTAAAGTCAACAACTTAGTTGACAACTTAGTGTTATTGCTAAGGCAACAATACAAATGCATATCCTCAATCTAAGGTGGCATTCTTTTTCTTTTAAAGATTTTATGCTTACTATTTGATGTGTGTGTGTGCAGAGTTCAGAAGATGTTAGAGCTCCTGGATCTGGAGTTACAAGCAGTTGTAGGTTGCCTTATGTGGATACTGGGAATTGAATTCAGGCCTCCTCCATGCTGAGAAATGAGCTCAGGGCTTTATGTATGTCAGGCCAGGTCTCTAACATGTTTTATAAAACTGCATCTCTAGTGCTTTTGTCGAAGATGATGGATTAGTTGTGTTGGTGTCTACGCTGAGGATGGTGCTGAGTGTTGCTCAAATCCTTCCTCAGGAAGCCTTCTTGATTCTGAGAGCTTTGCCTGATGCTGGCCAATGGCATGGCCTCTGGGCAGAAACTACCTGTGCTGAAAGGAGCTGCCCTACCATGCCCCACGTAGCCCTGATTTCTTGCTTTTTACAAAACAGCCTATGCCAGTTATTAGGTTTCTGAGGGGAGGGCTTTATTTACCTGATAATAAATTGAAAGATGAATCTGGCTCTAGAATTTCTGGAGTGAAGGGCCACCCAAATCTGGCATGGCACCTGTATTCAGGTTCCAAGTCTCCTTGGGTTGAGTCCTTCATTGTCTAGGCTTTCTGGGAATTGGCTATGAGACTTAGTCATGACTCTGCGTGTGTTGTCTCTATTTGCTGGTTCCAGAGGGTCTTTCTGTCTTAGTTAGGCTGTGACTGTCATTAAACACCACGGCCACAAGCAACTTGAAGAGGAAAGGGTTTATTCATCTTATAGTTCTCAGGTCACTCCATCACTGAAGGATGTTATGGCAAAAACCCAGGCAGGAATTAGAAAGCAGGAACTGAAGCCAAAGCCATAGAAGGAATGATGTGAATGTGGGAGAGGCAGAGCACCAATCTCCTTAGTTCCTGGCTGTCTGGCTCAAGAGTTGCCATGTTCAGGTTCCATGAACCAGCCAGGAGTTCTAGGATTGAGCTGGTAACTTTTTCCTCCCTCTGGGAATCCAGGGTTGTGGCTGGAGCCTTTCTCTCCCTCTTTCCTATTGCGTTCCCTCCCCCTCCTTCCTTCCTTCTCTCCCTGCTTCCGTCCATCCGTCTGTCTCTCTCTTTTCCTTCCTTCCCCCTCTCCATTGTCTTCCTTCCTTCCTTTCTATTTCTGTTCCTCATTTCCTTAACTGTTGTCCTTTTCTCTTACCTCCTTTCTCACTGCCTCTACTTTTTCTTTTGCCCATTTTTACTGTTTTGTCTCTGGTCATTCATAAGTTCTTCTGGTGATTCACCTAGCTTCAATTTAGTGTATACAGCCCTGGCTGGAATAGCTCTTTGTTTGAACACAGTTGTTTTTTTTTTTTTTTTTAATGAATTCTCAATTTTCTTTTCTGACTTTAGGTTTCAAGTTGCATATGTGTCATAGACGCTTCCAGCCTGTCTGTACACAGAAGGAATGTGGGGGCTTGAGACAGAATGACCTCCAGCTTCTGTATGAACTACTTTCCTATTGCCATGAAGAAACACTATGACCAAGTCAACTCAGAAATAAGCATTTCATTTGGAGGTTTGTGCTGTGGGATGTCTTTTTGTATGTGAATGTGTGTTGCTTCTATTTGGCTGAAAAATAAAGCTGCTTTGTCCAGTGGCAAGGCAGGATGGAGCCAGGTGGGAAATCCAAGCAGAGATACAGGGGAAGGGTAGAGTCTGGAAGATGCCAGACAGCTGCCCAAGGAGCAAAATGCCAGCAGACCAGAAAAGCCAGGGCCATGTGACAATATGTAGATTAATAGAAACAGGTGAGACAGATAGTGGTAAGCCTGGGCAATAGGCCAAATGGTTTGTAAGTAATATAAGCCTCTTTGTTTATTTGAGACTGAGTGGCTACAGGACCAAGGGAGATAGAAAAGCCCCTGACTACATTTGTTCCCAAACATTTGGCAAGAATTTCCACATAAACCTGAGAAAGCTTTTTTAGAAAGGTTCTAAAATGGAGCCAAGAACATTTTCTAATTCGGACCTCTCACTGCAGGCCACAGAACATAACCACATCCCCTGGCTATAGGGGTTTCAGAGGAACATGGTGACTCCTGTAGTCTCTCATGGGGCTCACTGCAAAGAGACTTTTCCCAGGGACCCTCTGCTGTCTTGACAGCACAGCTGCATGCTACTTAATACTGCTTCCCAGAGTTAGGGAGGTAAGGGTGACTCTCACTGATACCTCTGCCATGTTGGAAAACTGAGCAAGGTGGAGCCAGCTGCCAAATCTTCTGCTTTAGTCCTATCCATGTTTACATGACAGTTTAAAACTCTTTTGGTCATAAAAAAGTTACAGATATACAATAAGGAAAGATTCAGACAAAAAAAAAAAACCCTCTAAAAGGTTGCAGTGTGTTTAAGAATATATGTAGGCTTAGGAGAGAAAAAAAAGGGGTAGAGAAAGAACTTAAAAAAGAAATAAAGCAATATAAAAAGGCCATGTAAAGAAGGAAAATACACAGGGAGTCTGGATTTTGTATGTTATTGTGTTAATTTTGATTTTTTTGATTTGAGAAGTGAAAGACAGCTGCTAAAAGGCATAGGATTGTAAAATGGATTGCTAAATTAAACCAGTCTAGATATTTTAAGAGTGCTTTAACTTCAAAAGAGAAGTCAAAAAATATATTTGGTTAATGGAAATCAAAAAAGCTTTGGAGTTTTGTTCTCATAGGAGACTGGAAGCTATTCAGGAACAATATGGACAAGGTTTGAACAAAAGAGGACTCCTGAATATTGACAAGTGATATTTATTAACACAGATTATAACTGATTCAAGGACTTGGTCATTATCTCAAAAATTTTTAGGGGCCTTTAAGGAAGCCTTTGCTCACACACAGCAGGAAGTAGTATAGAGAAAACTGCACCCACATTCCCAAGAGTTGAGGGGTCTGAGTAGTCTTTGTTTATTTGGTAGGTTATGGATATTTTTGTAATTTAGGGAAATATAAGAATATAGGATAAACAGACAACTATTAATCTCAAATATTTTGCATTGACATGAATTTTGGTATAGTAATACAAATTTAAAGTTAATTTTGTTACAGTGTATATATGTTTCTATTCTTGTTTAAAGGATTTTTGTATGCTCATACAAATTTAAGGTTATTTTTGTTACAACAAACTGTATATGTGTCTCTACTTTGTTTAAGGTATTATATTTCTTTTTTTTAAAACTTTATTTATTTATTATTTATTTATTTGCCTTGGTGTTTGCCTGGAACTGGAACTACAGACAGTTGTTAGCTGCCATGTGGGTGCTGGGAATCGAACCCGGGTCCTCCGGAAGAGCAGACGGTGCTCTTAACCACTGAGCCATCTCTCCAGCCCCGGTATTATATTTCTTTAGTTCATTTAAAATATAAAGTTTTATTTTTTGAAAGCTATTATTATAAACTATTTAAAATAATTAACAAATATATTTTAGTAGCTATTTATTTATAATAATCAAATTTGTAGATATGTTAGGTATGTTTTCAGTATTATATAGCAATTTATTTTAGATATATGGTCTTCAATTAGCTTAAAGACCTATAGAATATGTCATTTAAAAATGCGTTGTAAACATAGGGTTTATCATGACAATGAGACACATTAACTCACTTCAGAGATGATGAGCATTGAAGAAACTCCTTATGAAGTTTGCTTTCAGTGTGGCAAGGTTAGAAATTTGGGCAAGAAACTGCTCTTGCCTGGACTGCTTGACAATGTGTTATATAAACTAGACATTCAGGACCCATAGGAAAGTTACTACTGACCTTTTCAAAAACAAGGTGGGATTTTCCTCAGGTTCTTGCTTCATAGAGTCTGCCAGACATTCTGCAGGACACAGTAGAAAATGAATGACAAACTTTGCCAAAATAGGTGGGACAGACCTTTAGATTTCCTGCTTCATTGAAAAGTCTGCCAGATTCTCTAGGCCTGTAGGCTGAAGATGGATGTCCCAGTGTTACAGAAGAACTTTGGGTGATTGTCCAGGCAGCCAGATGTTTTCATCATTTCTAGAATTTTGAAAATTGCTAGGCATTTACTTCTTGTTTACTCAAGTAATAGTATATCTTTCTGGAGTCTTTGATGGGGTTGAAGACTAGATAGTTATGATCATAGTCTTCCTTAGTTATGATAAAAGATAAATTAGATATAAAATTTAAGACTCACAAAAATAGGATAAACGATAGAGTATTTTCTTTAATTTTGCCAAATACAAATAGACTAGGTAACTGATTCTTACTTCATAACTGTTTTGTTATTTGTAATTTTACTATGTTAAAGTTAAAACCTTCTTTTTTGATTAGGCAGGAAAGAGAAAATGTGGTGGGATGTCTTTTTATATGCTGAGAATATGTGCTGCTCTGATTGGTTAATAAATAAAGCTGAGTTGGCCAATTGGAAAGCAGAATAGAACCAGACAGGAAATCCAAACAGAGATACAGGAGAAGGAAGGGGTCTAGGAGACACCAGCCAGCCACAGAGCAAACAAGACATGTAAAAATGAGGTAACAAGCCATGAACCATGTAGCATAGCATAAATAGAAATATGGGTTAATTTAAATGTAAGAGTTATGTAGTAACAAGTTTGAGCTAAGACTGATCACCATAAGTAATATTATGCCTTTGAGTCAGTGATTTGGAAATAAAGCTTCTGGGTATTTGGGAGTTGTTGTCAGGACAGAATCTTCTGTCTACAGTTTCAGAAAAATGTCAGGGCAGGAACCTTCGGAACAGGCAGATAGAGATGATACTAGAGAAGTTGCTGAGAGCTTATATTTCATCTAGTGGCCTGGTGTGGAGAGCTGCATTGTATCACGCCCTAAAGGTGGCGCTGGTTTCCGCCTTCCTGATGGGATGGTGAGTGCTCTCGGGAGTAAACAACTCCTTATTGGCTGTAGGCGAGGATGGTGGCTTGCTTCCGCGCCTCAGGACCTATGGGCAATGTCCACGTGGCTTACCGGGATTTAGCCATGAGCGGACTTCCCCCCGGGGTTGTTCGTCGTTCGTCTAAGAGTGAGAGAGTGAGTCGTTCGTTGTTAGTCGTTCATACGTCTGAGAGTGAGAGTGAGAGTGAGTGAGTGAAAGACAAGAAGATATTTGAAAGGCCTGAATAAACTGCAGAGAGAAGGATCTGGTGTTGCGTATTCCTTGCTGGCGAGGTGGCACGCGACAGCCTGGGGCAGAGAACGAGAGAGAAATAGAAGAGAAAGAGGGGACAGGGAAGAGGAGAGGGAGAGCTAAGAATTGCATAGGGCTTTGAAACTTCAAAACCTACCTCTAGTAACATATGTGAATCCGTGGGGGTCATTCAAACCACCACAAAGAGTTTGGGACTATGCCTTATCTGTTCTATGGTTTCTCATGTCCCAGCCACCAACAGTGAGTTGTGAAATTCATCCATATTGTTTGTAATAGTGATTAGTTCATTCTTGTTTCTTTGTAGCTTTCTTGTTTCATAGTTTAGAGGCACCTGAGTATTTTCTGCTTTGGCCCCTTTTGAATAGTGTAGCGGATAGCACTTTGCCCATGTCTCCTGGTGAGTTCATGTGTGTGTGTGTGTGTGTGTACCTTTTGAGTATATACTTAGAAACAAACTTTCAGATGAAGAACACACATAGAACTAGCATACTTTGCATTTTTGAGTATGAGTCTAGCAGTTTTTCTCCCACTGCCAATAATGAGCTTCATATCCTGGCCAAGATCTATTTTTGTCTTTTTGTTTTAGTTAGCCATTCTATGACCTGTTTTGGTAGATCATGTGATTTACCTCCTCCCCTCCTCTCTCTCCTTAGTGCCCACGAGAAATTGGTCCAAGATCCTCCATGAACACCTTAAATTCTCAAGTCTTTGACATGAGTCACATTTTCATGTGACTGTTGTGCAATATTACTTTATGTAAAGGTGTGTTACATTTGTTTATACTGCATTAGTTTAACTGTGTAAAGATGCGCTATATTTGTTTATGCTGTATTTGTTTAACAAGGTACAGATGTGTTGCATTTGTTTTACCTAGCTTGCTTAAGGCACGTGGTTGGTCTAATAAAAAGCCGAATGGCCAATAGCCAGGCAGGAGAGGGATGGGCAGGGCTGGTGCTGGTGGGCAGAGCAGAGCACATAACTAGGAGAGGAGAGGAGAGGAGTGGAGGAGAGACTGAGGGAGAAAGAGAGGAAGATGCCCAGCTGCCAACCAGACAGACAGAGCAGGACATACAAAATGAAAGGTCAAAAGCTCTGAAGCAAAACATAAATGAAGAGAAAGAGGCTTTTATTTGTTTGTTTGTTTGTTTTTAATTTCATGCTGTTTGGCCTATGGCTCAGGCACACATTGCTAGCTAGCTCTTTCATCCTAATTCAACCCATTTCCATTAATCTGTGCTGTCACATGACCCATGGCTCACCTGTTGATTCTTGGGCAGCCAGATCAATTGATCTCTGTCTGACTCTGGCCTCCTTCTCCTACCTATGTTCCAATTTCCTGCCTACTGCTTTAGTGCTTACCATAGGCCAAAACAGTTCCTTTATTCACAACATACAGAAAGACATTCCCACCTCAGATACTCTACAAATTTAAATTCTAAAGAGTAATTTTATAAAACTATTTTTATTTTAAATCTGCTTTAAAAAATTAATATTTTCCCCTAAATCATCTTTCCCCCAAAGCACAGTTCTGAGAAGGCTTCTTCCCCAACACAGTGACCAGTGGGACATGTGCCTTCAGAACCTGTGCAGCTCTGAAGCACACATATGCTTATGTAGAGTAGAAATACCTGGAGTCTAAGAACCCAAGACAGCACTCGTGAGATGCCTCTGCAGAATCTGATGCCTAATGCAGACATTTGCCTTATATCTTCTCTATGTCAGAATGAAGGACCCCAAAGGGCTAACTATCCCCACCACCATCTTTCAATAGCAGCAATTCCAGTCTCCACTGCATTCCTCTTAATTCCATTGTAAGGCTTGTTCAAGGTCTGTCATAGGCTGATGTAAACTTCAAAAGGCAGCAATTAGAAATTTAGTACTAAAATGTGAGTGCCCTTGTGTTTGGGGCATAAATTGGAAAATTGAGACATCATTTTAATGAGTTTTTCTTTTGATGAGTATGAAGTGTTCTTTCCCATGTCTTTTGATTGATTTTGGTTTAAAGTTTATTTTCTTAGATAAATAAATAAAACAATGACAACAATTCCTGCAGCCATTTGGGATGGATGGATCCTGTATTCATTCACTCTGTTAGTCTGCATCTTTTTGTTAGGGAATTGAGTCCATTGATATTGACATATATCAATGATCAATGATGATTAATTTTTGTATTTTGTTGTAGTTTTTGATGGTATATGTGTGTGTGTGTGTGTTCCCTATTTGGGTTATTCTGGTATAAAATTATTTATTGCATGTATTATTTTGGGTATAGTTAAACTCTTTGGGTTGAAATTATCTTTTTAGTAACTTGTGGGTATGTATTGTTAAATTTGACTTTATCATGGAATATTCTGCATTTTTGGTGACTTTTTTTAAAAAAATCACTTATTTAAGAAGGTTCTATATATCCCCCTGCACACCCATTCTTCCCTCTTCTCAATCCTTCTCACTCTGCCTTCAGCCTCCCCTTATTCCATCCCCTAATCCTCTCCCCCAAAAGGGCAGGAAGTCCAAAGGTGGGTCAGCTCAGTGTTGTACATCCACTCTAGGTAGGTCCAGTTTCCTCATCCCAATATCAAGGCTGAGTTAGACACTCCTCTGCAGGGAATGGGCTCCAAGGTGCCAGCTCATTTACAGGAACACAGTCTGATCCCACCCCTCTAGGATCCACATACTCCCCATGCCAATAGACAGTTGACTACCCTTAGAGGGCCTAGCTCTTTTTGCTTTGGTTCCCCAGGGGCTATTCTTGATTCAGTAGCATTCTCAGAGCACCAGGCAGCCATCTCTATGAGACTTCTCCTCATAATCCCTATCTCCTTGCTCATATTGAAGGACCCTGGGTTCTAAGGCTTGACCCAGGCATTCAGTTCAGGTATTTGACAGAGCACCCCCCCATGAGAACAAGGAACTAAAAGTCTAAAAGTCTGTCGCAGGAAATAGAATGACCCAGCCCAGATAGCCATATCAACTCAGATAGGACATAACAGTTGAAACTGAGATTAAAATACCAGAAGTTCCAAGCAGAACAGCTGCAACCAACACCTGGTTGTAAAAGCCCCCTAACCAGCTGGTCTTAAGGCAACCCCATGACTATTGTGAGCAACCTTATGACTATAGTATGACCTTTAAAGTGACCAATCATGTGTTGCCCCAGTTGCTATGGTGATTTTATGGTCTTAGCCTTTAAAAGAGATATGAGATTGTCAATCTGGGCTACTGCCTTGCTCCTGAGTCAGGGAGGAAGCCCACCTGTACAGACGAAATAAATCCTCTTGCTTTTTGCATCAACTGGGACTGGAGTCTGGGTTTTTGGGGCCCCGCCTTCCCGAAAATAGTACCCTGAGTCTGGGGTCTATCATGTGGGGGCTTATCCAGGATTTTGGGGTGCTCCTGAACCCCCACTCTGGGACCAGTTGGAAATAAGAATGAACTCGAATTGTTTTGTGTTTGTTGTGTCCCTATGTCATGTCTGGGCGATTTGGCATCTGTATTTTTGTGCCTGTGTAGGACCAGTGCAGTTGGGCCAGTGGGGGAGGCAGGCCAACGTACCTTGAGTCCAGGCCCCCTGGTCCCCTCCCTGGTGGACTCCTCTAGGGTTGTCTGAGAGGAAGGTAGGAGACTTGGTGTCTCCCCTTCCTGGGGAATGGAGCCGTTCACTGTCACTCCCATCTGTATCTGTATTTGGGCCAGTCGGGGAGGCAGGCAGATGTTCCTTGAGTCCGGGCTCCCCTGGTCCTCTCCCTGGGGTCTCCTCTAGGGTTGTCTGAGAGGAAGGTATCACGGTAATGACCTGCTGTGAGATATGTTTTAAATGATGTTTATTTTGTGAGAATCACTTACAGAACAGGGGAGGTTTTAAGAAGAGGTAAAAGGGTTAGGTTGCAGAGCATGGGAGCGTTCCCAACCGAAAAGCTCCTGCCCACATGCCACACATCCAGAACTCGAGCCACCAGTCCAGAAACTGCACAAGAGGTCCTGGCACCACACGAGAGCCCGCTGGCTTCCTGTCTCCTGTCCTCTCTCTGGGTGCTCTATTTCCGATGCTTTTTCCATTGACCATGCCCCTCTCCATTCCAGCACTCAATTCACCTGAGTAGATTCTGATTTCCCGCTACAGGAAGGTAGGAGACTTGGTGTCTCCTTTTCCCGGGGAACAGAGCCGTTCGTGGCCACTCCCGTCTGTATATCTGTAGCCAAGTTGCCCACCATGCAGATTGTGTTTGCTTTGTGTTTGTCAATTGTCTCAGTGTTTTCTGGAGTCTGTCTACAACAGGAAGGCTGGAACCAAGAAGCCCCAGTGCTTCCTGAGAGCCGGGGGACCTGTTGCTGCCTGGGAGCATTCCCATAGCAGCCTCCTGAAAACTCTTCATTGCTCTCTTCATGTGTAACATTGCCCTGTTTGGTTTTATCTATGCAGATGTTTTAGCCAGGCTACTCCTATTGATGAATGTGTGAGTGCATGGAAAATGTGGCCACAGGATGTGTGTTTAATGTTTAGACTCATGTGTGCATGCATTTCTGTAACTCGGATGTTACTGCTCATTTGGTTCTGTTTCTGGTCAGAAAATTCTATTTGCCTTGTTGAGAAGTTTTGTCTGTTTCTCAAGAAAGTTATCTATGCTGTTCTGATGTTTTCTAATTTTGTTAAAAGCATAAAGCTGGGACAGAATGGTTTAAATATTTTTGCTGTCTCTATTCCCGATAGCAGTCGGTCACCACCCAGAGCTGCTGTGACTGCACTTATGGTCAGGAATCAGGACTTAGCAGGAGTTCAAATGTTTTATGATATGCCAGTGAAAAAAATTATTAAATAAGGTTAAAATCTGTTATAATTAAAAATCTATGCATGAGAAAATTTAAAAGCATAGGGCATGACTCCATTTTGGATTGTATTTTGGTCAGTCACTGACCGTACTTGCTGAGACAACGCAACTGCTGCTTTGATCATTTGAATTCAGTGGGTTTGTCATCTTTTACAGAGGTTGGTTACAAATAATTATTAGGTAAGAAAAACAAAAACCCTATTGCTAGTTTCAGATGCTTCATGTTGGTCATATGCTGCTACAGTGTATGCATACTGAAGAGAACCACAAAAAGGACTGTGAAAGTTTTTATGTTATCCAGAGGATGATAAAGAAGGCAGAAGGTTAGAATAATAAAGGGACAGGAAGAAAAAAATGTCTGAAGCAAAGATGTCTAAGGAATTAGAGAGAATGACTGAAGGTATATGAAATGCTGCAAAAGGTATATAGAATGTTGTAGAAGGTCAGAGGTGATGTGGATTTTGTTTGCTGTGGTTTCTCATACCTGCAGATACTGAATTTTAAAAGGAAACTGAGATATTGGGTTAATTTGATTTGGTTTTTCTTCATTTTGGAATTAGCTGATGATTCTTCAATGCAAAATGTTTATGATATGTATGGTTATATGGACATGTATGTGACTTAGAGTTAACTATGTGTGGATGAAAGCTAGCTTTAAATTTGTATGTATGTATGTATGTAAGTAACTTGGATCCAACTCTGTATGTGTGAATATAACTATAATTGTTAAAATGCTGAAGTTAGCTTACTTTTATTAATCATCATGCACTATTGATATTTATGTGACAAGAACTTTGGCAGATAACCTAATTTTAGCATACAGATTCCATGCTGAATGTAAAAATAGATTCTATGTGCTAGAAATTTTTTTAACTTATCTGAAAACAAGTTTATAAGTATGTAATTAAGGTCACGAAGACAGCTTATCTTGCTAGACATAGATCTTAAATCTAAGTTCAGCACATAATTTTGAGAACAAACTTTTTTAAGATTTAAAGTGATAATAAAGACATCCATGAAATATTTGTAAAGTGTACTAATGAAAACAATGAAAGCTAATTCAAGGCTATTAGGAAACACAAGCAGTCATTCTTGTAAGTACTGTGATTAATTATAGGGTTGATATTTAGTCTCTTGTATAAGTTTCAGGGTAAGCTTACAACAAGTAACTAGAAGCAAAGTTTTTCTATGCAGATATTACCTGGGCAGCCCTTGTATTTCAGAGATCTGCAGAATATTGCATTTAAAATGTTTATTTCTCAGACAGAGACTCCCAGATCCTAACAGTGACCCAAGGTCTCTAAAGGAGATTATGAGACACCAGGATCTCCATCTGGATTGTAGCAGTGCTGACCTGGGCAAGATGCCATAGCACAATGCCTGCCTGTTGCCAGGAACCCAGCCTAGATCTGAGGACATTGGAGAAATGATTGAACCCTTCTGCCTAGACAAAGTAAGGTCAATCTTCTCCCGTATGTCCCTCTACTGTGGGGAAAATCTCCCACTCTAAAGGGCTGGCAGCTGAAGATTGATGCTGTTTGGATACTTCCGCCTCCAGCTAGATGGAGACCTGGGTATGGCTAACTAGGTATGGACTGGTCTCTGTTGTTTTTAGTAGATTCAGAAGTTGTTCATTCTGCACTTAGGTATAATTTATCCTTCTCAGATCTCTGCAAGTATTGATGGCTGGGCTA
Organism: Sigmodon hispidus; assembly: GCA_004025045.1. Classification (NCBI taxonomy): domain Eukaryota; kingdom Metazoa; phylum Chordata; class Mammalia; order Rodentia; family Cricetidae; genus Sigmodon; species Sigmodon hispidus. The sequence continues at coordinate 19,527 of PVIH01007632.1, read as the reverse complement.
GTTATAACTTTGTCAGCTTGGTAGAATCAGACAGTGAGATCCTTCTGCAAGGTGATAGCCAGTTTTCAAGCTCATTTTATAAAGCCTGATTGGGAATACTAATATAACTAAAATTCTTATGTCTTTTTGCAATTTGTATGAGCTTAAGAGAATCATAGAATTTGGCTCCACCTCACAGAGGCCAAAACGATTCCAGATAAGTACAGCCTAAGTTTTTCCCACCAGTCTGTTCCTAAGGATGATACTTTTCTCTTCTGTTTTGGGGACTCCTGCCCTTCCCAAATTACTAAGACTGGGCCCAAGATTTAAATTCTAACTTTTGTCCTCAGTTTTAACATATCTCAACAGATTTCCACTTGACTAGGAGCTGTGGACTTGCTAGAAGCCTGTGAACCGGTTCTACCTATGTGGGTTGTTTCCTGTCTCTCAGCTACTGGATCAGACAGATACATGCTCCTGACAGAAGCCCTGGAGCCCAGTTCCTTTACTAGCTTTTCAACCTTTTGGGGCCCTAACAATAACACTCCAATGTCAGCTTGAAGCAGTAATAAAGAGAATCTACCATGCCCTGTTACCCCCAAGCCCATAACAGGTTGAAATGCTAAGTTAAAAGGAAACCTGGCATAGGAGACAAATCTTTTTGTGGAGGCCAAAGGTCCCTACAGCCTAGAGTTGGCTTTGCAAGTCAGGTCCCAGCTGCTCTTTTGAGACCTTGCAGATCAGTTTGGGCCTGCAGGGGTGGGGCACAAGACCATCTTCTAGATAGACTACTTCCATGAGCATATTGCCAGAGTCTCGTGATTGAGACAGTACCCAAAAAGAAAATGGGGGAATGAAGGACCCTGGGTTCTAAGGCTTGACCCAGACATTCAGTTCAGGTATTCGGCAGAGCACTCCCCATGAGAATAAGGAACTAAAAGTCTAAAAGTCTGTCCCAGGAAACAGAGTGACCCAGCCCAGTTAGCCATAATCAACTCAGATAGGACATAATAATCGAAACTGAGATTAAAATACCAGAAGTTCCAAGCAGAACAGCTGCAACCAACACCCAGTTGTAAAAGCCCCCTAACCAGCTGGTCTTAAGGCAACCCCATGACTATTGTAAGCAACCTCATGATTATAATATGACCTTTAAAGTGACCAATCATGTATTGCCCCAGTTGCTATGGTGATTTTATGGTCTTAGCCTTTAAAAGAGATATCAGATTGTTAATCTGGGCTACTCTCTTGCTCCTGAGGCAGGAAGGAAGCCTGCCTGTACAGACAAAATAAATCCTCTTGCTTTTTGCATCAACTGGGACTAGAGTCTGGGTTCTTGGGGCCCCCCTTCCCGAGGATAGTACGCTGAGTCTGGGGCCTATCAATATAGACTCTCCTCCCCTACTCTCCAACTACAGGAGGAGCTCTGCCCAGTGCTCATCCATGGATCTCTGCCTCTACCTCCATTCATTGTTGGTTGTAGGCTCTGTGATGACACTTAGGGTAGTTATTTATTTGATTATAGGTTTAGCCACTCCCTCCATTATTGATTGAGGACCTAGCCAGAGACATCTTGTGCGTTCTTAGGGCTTTCCCTAGTCCCCGATCTGTTTTCAAACCTGCATTGGCTTCTCTCTATCAAGATCTCCATCTCCTTGTATCTCCCTCATTGTTGCTCCTATCACGCAACCATCTCCTCTCATGATTTGTTCCCACCTCTCCTTGGTTGCTACCTGTTATGATCCCAATTTGCTAATGAGATCTTATCTATTTTGTCTTCTTAGGGGAACCCTTGGATATCTCACTTAAGTTTCTTCTGATCCCAAGCTTTTCATGGGTTGTAGTTTGTGGCTTGGGTGTTCTTTGCTTTTTGTGTAAAATCTACTTATGAATGAGTAAATTCTATGCCTTTCTTTCTAGGCTTGTGATACCTCATTCAGTAGGATATTCTCCAAATCTAGCCATTTGCCTGAAAATTCTAGCATGTCATTCTTTTTCACTGATGAGTAGTATTCCATTGTGTAGATGTACTACAGTTTGTTAATCCATTCTTCAGTTGAGGGGTGTCTAGGTTGATTCTAGGTTCTTGCTAATATGAATAATGCTGCCATGAACATAGTTGAGCTAATGCCTTTGAGTGAGAATGTGCATCCTTTGGGTATATGCCCAATAGTGATATTGCTGAATCCATGGGGAGATTGATTCCTAGTTTTCTGAGGAACCACCATGCTGCATTCCAGAGTGGCTGTATAAGTTTATACTTCCACCAGCAATGAAGGAATGTTCTCCTTGCTCTGCATCCTCTCCAGCATAGGCTGCCATCTGTGTTTTTGATCTTAGCCATTCTGAGAGGTATAAGGTGGTATCTCAAAGTTGGTTTGATTTGCACTTCTCTGATGGTTAAAGATGTTAAACAATTTTTTAAGTGTCTTTTTGCCATTTGTAATTCTTCTGTTGAGAATTCCCTTTTTAGTTCTGAACCTCATTTTTTAAATGGGTTATTTAGGTTTTTGGGGTCTAGTTTCTTGAGTTCTCTATATATTTTAGAGATCAGTCCTCTGTCAGTTGTAGGGTTGGTAAAGAACTTTTCCCTTTATAAAGGCTGTTGTTTTGTCTTATTGACTGTGTCCTTTGCCTTACAGAAGCTTCTCAGTTTCAGGAGGTCCCACTTAATGATTGTTGTTCTTAGTATCTATGCTACTGGTGTTACATTTAAAAAGTGGTCACCTGTGCCAATGCATTGGAGGGTGTTTACCACTTTCTTTTCTATCAAGTTCAGTGTAGTGGGGTTTATCTTGAGGTCTTTGATCCACTTGGATTTGAATTTTGGGCAGGTTCATAGGTTTGGAACTATTTGCATTCTTCTACATACTACCATCCAGTTATGCCAACACCATTTGTTAAATACTATCTTTTTTCCCATTGAATATATTTGACCTCTTTTTCAAAGATCAGGTGTTTGTAAGTGTGTGGGTTAAGGCTGGGTCTTTGATTTGATTCTATTGGTCCACAAGTCTATTTTTATGCCAGTACTAGGCTGTTTTCATTGCTGTAGTTCTATAGTATAGCTTGAAGTCAGGGATGGTGATACCTCCTGAAATTCTTTTGTTGAGCAGGATTGTTTTGGCAATCCTGGCTTTCCTGTTATTCCATATGAAGTTGAGTATTATCCTTTCAAGGTCTGTAAAAAATTGGGTTGGGATTTTGATGGGGACTGCATTGAATCTGTAGATTGATTTTGGTAAGACTCCCATTTTTACTATGTTGATCCTCCCTATCCAGGAACATGGGAGATCTTTTCATTTTCTGATATCTTCTTCAATTTATTTCTTCAGTGATTTAAAATTTTTGCCAAATGGGTCTGCTACTTCTTTTATTGGAGGTATGCCAATATATTTAATAATATTTGCAGTTATTATAAAGAGTGATGCTTCCCTTATTTTTTTCAGTCCTTTTATCGTTAGTATATAGGAGGGCTATTGATTTGTTAGAATTAATCTTGTACCCTGCTACATTGCTGAGGTGTTTACCAGCTGTTGGAGTTGCCTGGTAGAATTTTGTGGGTCACTCATGTATACAACATATCATCTCCAAATAGAGATAGTTTGAATTTTTTCTAATTTGTATCCCCTAAATCTCCCTTCATTCTCTTATTGTATTGCTTTAGCTAAAACTTGGAGAACTATATTGAATACTTAAGAAGTGAGGGGACAGCCTTGTCTTGTTCCTGATTTTTGTGGAATTGCTATGAGTTTTTCTCTATTTAGTTTGATGTCAGCTTGCAGTATATTGCCTTTATTTTATTTAGGTATTTTCCCTGTATTCCTGAACTCTCCAGGACTTTTATCATGAAGAAGTGTTGGATTTTGTCAAAGGCATTTTTGTTATCTAAAGAGATGATCATGTATTTCATTTTTTTCAGTTTGTTTATATAATGGATGACATTCACAGTTTTTTTGTATGTTGAATCACCCCTTCAACTCTGGGATGAAGCCTACTTGATCATGGTGGATGACTGTTTTGCTATATTGTTGGATTCAGTTTGCCAGAATTTTATTGAGTATTTTTAAATCAATGTTCATGAGGGAGATTGGTCTGTAATTCTCTTTCTTGTTGCATCTTTGAGTGACTTGAATATCAAGGTGATTGTAGCCTCATGAAAAGAGTTTGGCAATGTTCCTTCAGTTTCTATTATACCGAAAAGTTTTAGGAGTATTGATATTAGGTCTTCTTTGAATGTCTGGTAGAATTCTGCACTGAAGCCATCTGGTTTCTGGGCTTTTTTTATTTGAGACACTTTTAATGCTTCAATTTCCTTTGGGGTTATAGGTCTGTCTAGGTCATTTATCTGATCTTGATTTAATTTTGGTAAGTGGTAGCTGTCCAGAAAGCTGTTCATTTCTTTTAAGTTGTCCATTTTAGTGGAGTATAGATTTTCAAAGTATGACCTGATAATTCTTTGAATTTCCTGGGTGTCTGTTGTTATGTCCCCCTTTTCATTTCTGATTCTGCTCATTTGAATACTCTCTCTCTTTCTCTCTCTGCCTTTTTTTTTTTTTTTTTTTTTTTTTTTTTTTTTTTTTTTTTTTTTTTTTTTTTTTTTTTTTTTTTTTTTTTTTTTTTTTTTTTTTTTTTTTTTTTTTTTTTTTTTTTTTTTTTTTTTTTTTTTTAAGTTTGGATAAGGGTTTATCTATCTTTTTAACTTTCTCAAAGAACCAACTCTTTGATTCATTGATTTTTTTATATTGTTCTCTTTGTTTCTATTATAGTGATTTCAGCCCTAAGTTTGATTATTTCCTGCTGTCTACTCCTAGTGAGTTTGTTTCTAATAGTTCTAAAGCCTTCAGCTATGCTGTTAGGTCTTTCGTGTGAGATTTTCTAGGTTTTTCATTTAGGTGTCTAGGGTTATGAATTTTCTCTTAATACTGCTTTTATTGTGTCCTATTAGTTTTAGTATGTTGTAGATTCATTTTCATTAAATTCTAGGAAGATTTTTTCTTAACTTTTTCCTTTACCCAGAAGTGGTTCAATTAAGAGATGTTCAGTTTCATGAATTTATCGGCTTTCTGTGATTCTCGTTATTGTTGAATTCTAACTTTAGACGATGGTAGTCTGCTATGATACAAGAGGTTATTCCTATTTTTTTTGTATTTATTGATATTTGCTTTATGGTCAATTATGTGATCAATTTTAGAGAAAGTTTCATGGGGTATGTAGAAATATGTATATTCCTTTGTGTTTGGGTGGAAGCTTCAATATATATCTATTAAGTCCATTTGGGTTATAACATCTGTTAGAGCCCTCATTTCTTTGTTGAGTCTCTGTCTGGTTGACCTATCCAAGAATGAAAGTGGGGTTTTGAAGTATCCCACTAAGTTAGCTTCTACAGCTAGCCATTTACCAGCAGCTTACACCCTAGATAGCCAGTCAGAAGACTACACCCCTTATTGTTTTAAGCTAGGCCATGAATCCAGGTGGCTTCCTTTGATCCTCTCAGACCAGCAGGTGACATTCTCCAGGTATTCAACTGAGAACAGATAGATTTCCATATCAATTCTACCCTGACTATTACTTCTCTTCTCAGTCTTGCCACAATTTTTGAATAACCCTCCCCTTCCTCACTGCTACATGCATTCTTCACTCTCTGAGATTCTATTTAAACCATGGCTGGAAGAATAAAGTGTGCCAGAGCTTGAATGAAAATTCCTCCATGTTCCTGTTTTTCCATTTGTCTCACCCCCAGTTTCAGGTCCACATTGAAGACTCTGCTGGACTGGGCAAGATTTCACCTTGGGGAATTTTTCTTGAGATAAATAAGTAATGTCTCTTTTGATTGATTTTAGTTTAAAGTCTATTTTGTTAGATATTAGAATGGCTACACTAGCTTGTTTCTTGGGGCCATTTGATTGGAAAGTCTTTTCCCTACCCTTTACTCTGAGCCTGTGTCTGTCTTTGAAGTTGAGGTGTGTTTCTTATATACAGCAGAAGGATGACTTCTGTTTTTGTATCCATCATGTTGAGGTGTGTCTTTTCATAGGTGAATTGAGTCCATTGATATTAAGGGATATTAATGACCACCGATTGTTATTTCCTGTTATTTTTGGTGGTAGCTTGTGTGTATTTCTTTTTTTGGGAAGGTTTTCTTCTGTGGGATTATTGATTGTTTGTGGTTACATGGGTGTTTCTGGTTTCCTTATGTTGGAGTTTTCCCTCTATTGCTTTCTGTAGGCCTGTATTTGTGGATAGATATTATTTAAATCTGGTTTTGCCATAAAATATCTTGTTTACTCCATCTATGATGATTGATACTTTTGCAGTGTATAGTAGTCCGGATTGGCAGCCATGCTCATTTAGTGTCTGTATAACTTCTGACCAGGATCTTCTTGCTTTTATTGTTTCCATTAAATAATCTGGTATTATTCTGATGGGTCTGCCTTTATAGGTAACTTGGCCTGATAGACCCCAGACTCAGGGTACTATCCTCTTGGGAAGGGGAGCCCCAAGAACCCAGACTCCAGTCCAGCTGATGCAAATCGCAAGAGGGTTTATTGAATTTCATCTGCACAGATGGGCTATCTCCTTGTCTTGGGCTATCTCCTTGTCTCGGGAGCAAGAGAACAGCCCTGATTAATAATCCCACATCCCATTTATAGGCTTCTATTTTAATTTTTAGTTCCTGCAATGTTTCTTTCACTTGTTGGTTTTCTTTTCTTTTTTTTAATTTTTCTCAGGGATTTGTTCATATCTTCCAATTTTTTTGTTTGTATTTTTTTCTAGTTAAGGGAATTTTTTATATCCTCTTTTAAGGCTTCTTTAATCTTCATAAAGTTGTTTTTAAGGTTGTTCCCTTCTGTTTCTTTTTCATTGCTATGCTTAGGTCTTGGTGTTGTAGAGCTACCAGCTTCTTCTGGTGGTGCCTTGTTGTTCTTTATTTTTTATATGAATTCTTGCACTGGCATCTGCTCATTGCTTCCTTGGTTCACTCTTTGCTCTTAGTTGGACCTTAGTCAGTTGTGGGTCTGGCGACTGTGTTTTCAGCTGTCACAGGTTTGCTCATAGTTGGCTCTTAGTTGATTCTTAGTCATCTCTCTTAGTCAGCTCTGGATCAGGGTGTTGCATGATCTCCAGATGTTGCATTTGGAGTGGGATTTGTCCATGGTATGTTTCTCCTGTATGCTGTGTGTTGCTAGGAATTGCTCTTGGGGGGCTCCCCAGCTTTCTTTGGTTTAGGGTGAAGCTTGGTATGGGTGGGGAGCCAGGGGCTATGTCCTGGGCTTTGGAGACAAGGTCTCTGCTTGGGGTGCACTCACCTCTTAGTCAGCTCGGCAATTATTAAAGGAGTTTTGTGTGTCGGTTACTGTCAAGGTTTCCCTTCCATTACTGTGTCCTTGTCATTCTTACTCCTGGGGAATTAATAAGGGTTGATCCTGCTCCCTCCCTTCCTTGCTGTATTAATTCTGTTATTTCCATGTAAGGAGCCATCTCCAGGTTAGGAGAAACAGGAAACTTGACAGCCCAGAGTGTACTGTGATCTAGAGAGCATGGTCATGATCAGTTTCCAGGTCCATGTCTTGAGAGATTGTTAGTAACAAATCCCAGTCTCTCAGATACCTTCAAACAGACCTTTGATATCCCTAGGTAGGATCCATGGTCTACGTCCTAAGTTCTGGGTAAGCTTCCAGGCAGTGCTGTTATCCACTTCTCACTTGAGCTGACCTAAAAGTGATCTTGTACCTCATATAAAATGACAGAATAAAGATACCTCCCTTTTCCTGGGCTCAAACTGCACATGAAATAATTAAGATTTGCAGTTTTAAGCCTCTGCATTTTGGGCTAGGTAACTTCAGAGCAAGAGCCTTATAGTTCCCAAGGACTGTGATGAACATCCAACCTAGTTTTGAGGTGAGTGTTGGGTTATAGGCTTTTTTATGTATGGCTCTTTGTACTAGGAACATCTCAGTGTGAGGGATCTGACAACTCAAATTCTATACAGAATCCCTTAAAAAAATTACTGTCTGTGGTGGTTTGAGTAGGTATGATCCTCATAGATTCAAGCATTTGAACGTTTGACCTATAGGGAGTGGCACTATTAGCTGGTATGTCCTTGCTGGAGTAGAAGTGACCTTGTTAGAGGATATAGATCACTGTGAGGATAGGCTTTGAGGTCTCATATGAGGTCTCAAGCTATGTCCTGTGTGGTACTCAGTTCAGTTTCTATTGTCTGCGGATATAGATGTAGCACTCTCAGCTTCTTCTTTAGCACCATGTATGTCTGTGGGCTGCCATGTTTTTCACCATGAAAATGGACTAAGCCTCTCAAACTGTAAGCTACCCAAATTAAATGCTCTCCTTTATAAGAGTTACTGTGGCTATGGTGTCTCTTCATAGCAATAGAAATGGGGCTTTTTTTCTTTCTTTTTAATAAACTGAGGACTTTTTTTTTAAGAGAAAACGAGGTAAAAATTTATTTCAAATCATCCACAAAAACAAAGAATACGGACTTTCTCTTTGGTTTAAAAATTATTTATAACACCAATGCTAAACCAGGTGTTCAAATGTAAAATATAAACCACAAAACACAAGCTTGCATAGATGAATTGATGTAGATGTACAAATGGTATTGAAGGAAGGCTTGTGGACTAAACAGTACCTTACGGATGGTAATCAATAATGTCAACCTCCCCAGACATGACAGTGACCAGCACCATATTTCTCATCTTCCCCAACAAGGTTATGGACAGAAGCAACTTGGACAGTATAAAGATGCTTTAGAAAAGACTGTTTCCCACCCTAATGCCGATGGGTGCATATATGCCTACAGTACTTCTATCAGTCACCTTAAGGCATTCACAAAGTCCCTCTAAGTTTTACCCAATCTCTAGATAGGCATGTGGCTTGAAGTGGTCTTTTTCTTCAGACAAGAGACAATATTCTACTGAGTTTCTGTTCAGCTCCATAAAATATGAACTTCACAGCCATTATCCTCACCCAACCTTAACTATAAACTGGTCAGCACTTGGGATTCCTTTTCATCTGTTTTATAAGCATATCTACTTCACCTTACCTAAAATTCTCTTACCAAATGAAGTATGTAGTTCCTGAAGAGCTTAACTCAAGAGATTATCTCTTTAACTTATAAGACAAATGGCAGTATCACCTCAAATTTCCTGAGAAATTTGATTTATGTAACAAACTTATACTTTCAAATCCAGCACCTTTCAAATGTTTTAGAGAGATTGTTCTTAGGAGATGTTCATTACAGAGACTTGTCATATTAAAATGCCACTTTTATATGCCATTTTCCCATTTTGCTTTCTAATATTTATGCTATTTCATGAAACTAATATCTGGTTGTACATTACATGCTACATAAGAAATACAGCTATCATTGAGAAAAGACATCTGCCTTTCAGATTATAGCAAGGGCTAAAGCTATAGCCTGTGGGAATTTAGAGACAATTTAGTTAGAAGTACAAAACTTCTAATACCCAACACTCTTTGCAAATTTTTAGTAAGAATCAATGTCAGCACTTATGGTCTGAATTTAGTGTGGCAGAATATACCCACAGTATAAAACTGATCACAGAACAGCCTCTCAGTGCCTGTTCTTTATGGTTTGCAACCCTTGCTGATTTGTTACTCATGCCCATCTTCACATTTAACCTCACCAGTAAAGACCAGGGTAACAGTTGCATAACTAATTCTGCCCTGATCCAGAATGCTGAAATCAGCATACCATGAAGAGCAACTTAAAAAGAGAAAACCACTTTCTATTTTGCTTAAAATATATAAAGATATATTAAACCTATGAGGAACATGGTTAGTAGCAGTGTTTGGATTTATAAGAAAAAGAGAAAGGCCTTCAGTGGCAAACACTGTATGATTGCTTACATGACTGTGTTTGTCTGTGGCACCAAACAGCCCATAAAAGCTGATCTTCTCTCTTCTCTACCACAGCCAAATGCTTCCTGCTTAATGCTCTTTTAAAAGTAATGAACCACAGTCTTCACATCACAACGTCAAATAAGTATCACCAATTTTGGTTTTCTCCTATTTTTGTTAATAAACATGGTATGTTTGTAAATAAACATTCCAATGCACAAAGATAATAATTAAAATTCTTAAAAATAATCTTAATGTTGTTACCAAACCAGAGAACCTTTAGAATGTATTTTGCAGTTACCATAAAACAGAATAGGAAGCTCTCAACTATGTAGAAAATTATTACTGTGTGTGATCATTCCAGTCAGGGAATTCTCCCCTAGAATTGCTTCTGGCCATGACTCTGATTCTCAAGGAACTGAGAAATGCATTTATTAATATTATAAGTCAACCAAATTATAGTGCAAAAAGTTCAAACTTCCAGATGATGATGATGATGGTTGAAGCTCTTCTGTGAACTGTATGCCAATGGAGAGCTCACGGGAGTTCGTGTATACCAAACACAATGGCCTCAGTTGGACTCAAAGTAATTTAAGGCAAAACACTGCTGACATAAAGTGAAGGGCTCATAAGAAAATTGACTCTATTATTGTTTTCCTAGCTTATTCTTGCCTTCTTGGAGATTCTACAGGTAAATTTCAGCATTTCTGATGAGCTACACAGCATAAGCAACAAAAGCCTCTGATTCTTTCCTGTAATTGTTTTACATATTATCATGATTATACCCAACCAAACTGAAACACTTTAACCACATATTTGGATAATACTGCAGCATAAACAGGACACTAGATAGTATAGGCTTCTGTCTGCCTTCACTGTCCTACCACAGGGAAGAAAAAAATATGCCTCCTATCACCAGTCAGATACACAGCTGTGGCTTTTTTTTTTTTTAAATTTTGATGTCTTCCAGGGAGGCATAGAGGCCATCTGGTTTACTTTATTTATTTATTTATTTATTTATTTATTTATTTGAGTCAAGAGTTTTTCTCTATAACCCAGGCTGGCCTGGACTTTGTGAGGTTCCTTCCTCAACCCTCTGAGTGCTGGAGTGAGAAACCTGCAACACTGTCCCTGGCTCTAGCTTATACTTTTATACATCAATTACATGTACCTCCCTAGAGTACAGAGATGTCCCTGAACACCCCTCTCCCTGCCAAAAGGATTAGGAGCCCTATAAATCCTCTTTATTTAATATGCTGCATAGCTGGGTCCCAATAAATCAAGTGGCCCTCTTTCATCAAACACATTCTTATTGAGTACTACAGGCACAGAATTATGTTAATAAATTTAATAAACAGAGCTCTCAGCACTCAGTGCTTGGTCTGCTGCTGTTACCTGCAAATAATAAATTTATTTCACCTGCTAGGTTGCTACTTTCTCAATCTTTATTTTATTTTTACTTAGACTAGATAAATAAATAGGAACCTCATTTGGATGTGGTGGCCTGCCCACTTCTGCTCTCCCAGCACATTGCAGGAAGGGGCAGGAGGATTACCGTCAGTTAGAGATCCACATAGGGAGTTTCAGATCATCTTGATCTATATCCTAAGGTTCTGCCTCAAAAAACTCAAAAACTTAATCAACAAGCCAACAGTCAAATGAATCAACAGATGAATGAATAAAAGAATTGAAGGGAGGGAGGGAGAGAGTGAGGGAGGAAGCCCAGCTACTGCATGTTCTTACTTCCATGGCCTGTTTGGTTCCATTTCCGAGGGCCCCATGAATGTCTAACTTGTTGATTAGGCAGAGACAGCAGGCATGAACAAGCAGCCTCATCCACATCCCTTCTGGCTTCACAGACATGGAGGAGAAGCCCTCTTTCCCCTTCATATCACAATGCTTTATCTACATAAGGCCACGTCTATTGGCCTTCACTCATGCCTCCACCAGCCATTCTCTAAGTCAAGTCAAGTAAACACAGACTTAAAATTTATCACACTCTCCACTGGTGGTTCATGGCCCCAGATAAATTCTATAATTATCTGGGCTGGAGAGATGGCTCAGTGGTTAAGAGCACCGTCTGCTCTTCCAAGGGACCCGGGTTCGATTCCCAGCACCCACATGGCAGCTAACAACTGTCTGTAGTTCCAGTTCCAGGCAAACACCAAAGCAAATAAATAAATAAATAAATAAAGTTTAAAAAAAAATTCTATAATTATCTGTGCATCTTCAGCAGTGGTTCTCAGCCTATGGGTTACAACCCCTTGCAGGGGGTCACATACCAGATGTCCTGCACATCAGATACTTACATTATGATTCACAATAGTAGCAAAATTACAGCTATGAAGTAGCATTGAAATGGTTTTATTCTTGGGGATCACCACAACCTGAGAAACTGTTCCTCAGCATTAGGAACATTGAGAACCACTGGTCTTAAATACTCTAGGAGACTAGTTAAAAATGTCTGAATGCTAAATACAGGTGTGTTCACCTTTAAAGAAATGTCATTGATGATTAATATTGAGGTGTTTTTCTGAAGGTCTAGTTGTTCATTTCTGTGCTGTGCAATGGTATTTTTGTACATTAGTGCATGCTTTTCTTTTTATTTTCTAACACATTGATTTTTTTTTTTTTTTTTCCAATTCATTCATTTGCTTCTCTTTGAACCCAGACATGTATGTTTCCCTATGGGAGTTTTATAACCCTATAAGCAGTGGGATGCTTGAGTGTGGGCACAAAGATGCTAGGTGGTAGTGGGAGTCCCTTTTGGATGCAGACTGTGGAGGAGACTATTTCCTGGATGCTGCTGCTGCTGCTCCTCACAACCATCTTCTCTTTTCTGTGCCCTCCTTTGCATGGCCCAGGAAGAACTAAGCTTTCTGAGTGTAGAGTTGAGAGCATTTATCAGTGCCTCTAAGGATCCCAATTCACCTTTCTATACCTGCTAATATTGTTGTATACTGCTGAAAATCACATGGATACCCCATGCCCAGGACTTCTGCTTTCCCTGTAGAGAGTGAACTACTGTCTTTTTTATTAAATCCTTTTCCAAGTTTTCAGTAGGAGCAAAGAAGTCAGTTGTCAGTGGTGGTGAGATTTAACAGTATTCCTGACCCTGCCTCTGTCTCCAATCCCCAACTCTGCTTCCTATAAACATTTGTCTCCCCTTAGGTTTGTCAAAAAAACTTTCTGAAACATTGACTATTTTTCTTATATGACAGTCACATGAATGACTCGAGTCCCTGTGGTTTCCTGTATTTGTCTTTCCCTATCAGATCATAAGGATTGGTGAAGATGCCAAGGTTTATGTCTTAGCATCAACCTACTAAGCAGAATGTATGGCACATGCAAATGTAGAGAATAGGTGTACGTACTGAGATTCCTGCTAAGTTAACAGATCCTAATTCTTTGAGGATTATTTCAAAAGTACTTAAAAAAAAGGAGTACTCTGGCAGGTATATTTTTAATCTATAATTTTGTTTTGTAGTTACAGGTGTTGATAGCTCAGGAAGAAAGTCATCTTTTATTATATATTCCAAAGTAAGTTGTAAGAAATTTCTCGCCAGAAGTAAATGTGTTGATGAACTTGGGAGCTTCTAGAGACTACTGTGGTTTGAACATGAAATGTCTCCATGGGATCATGTCTTTTATATTTGGCCCAAAGTTGCTGGAGCTGTTTTGGAAGATTGTGGAAACTTAAGGCTGTGAAGCCTGCCTTAAGAAAATGGGTCACTGGGAGCTGGCCTTGGGGTCTTATAGTTTAGCCCTCTTTCCTGTTGTCTCTATATTTCTGACTGCAGACATTAATGAGACCATCCACCTCTTGCTCCTGGAGGCATGTTTCTCTGCCATGATGGACTATATCTTCCACTGTAAGCAAAACAATGCCTTTCTCCTTTAAGTAGCTTCTTGTCATGTAGTCAGTTGGTCACAGCAAAAGGAAAAGTAATTAATGTATATGTTAAGATTCAGTGTGAGTGTCGTTATTAGGACATAGTAACTTTTAGCCAATTACTGTATAATATGTATTAGGGAGATGACAGCCAATGTGACATTCTTATGGGTATGGCTTAGGTCAGCATGAAGCCATGCTGGTCTTGTTTGATAAGAACAGCTCAATGTTTAGTTAAGCTGACAGCTGCTGGGCCTGTATTCATGGGCATTGTACTGAGTACCCACCACCTCTGCTCACAGACCTGCAGCCTCCATGCCCCTACCCTCCCTTACTTTCTTAGTTAGCTCTTATATTTTCTTCTTTGACACTGCCTGTGTCTCTCTTTTTTTCTCTTCCTTCCTCTTCTTTCTGCCTGTAGCCTGTTGGACAAGGCCAGAGCTTCATAGAAGGAAACATAAAAGGAGTGTGACATAAATATGATGTCTGTACTTCCCAGATCTGGTCCTAAGGTCAGTTTTGATAATTACATCTTTCATTTTCTACAACCCATTCCTTGTTCTCCTCACCTTCTCTGTAGTGGAATAAATCCTCTTAGAACTGACCAGCAACTCAAGCTTTAACCATGGGGCCTGAAAGCCTCGATGGGTTTGCTTTGATTTGGAGGTACCACTTGAGAAGTAGCATTAATCAGCAGAATGCTGGGTGTTAGTGTGTTCTAGACGTTGCTCCAGCTTGTCTCCTGGGTGTGGTCACCCCCCTGCTGCCCGGGGCATACCCCAGGCGTGTCTGCATGCTCATTTGTTCCTTTAAAGGAGAAGAGCACGGGCAGTGATTCCTTTTTCTCTGCTCTCCCGTCTTTTCCTCCCTCCTTTTCTTTCTTCCCCCTTATCCTTCTCTGGATATCCACCCCCCCAATAAAACTCTAAATGGCACCCCGGCAGTGGAATGTTCCATCTTTCCACACACAAAATACTAACACTGGCATCTCTCTGGTTCCAAATGTAGTCATTTTTATTTTATTGGATAACTGCATGCAGTTTCACTACAACCATTTAGTTGATCATATTTCCCTCCACTTGTTCCAGGGACATAAAGGTTTTTAGTCCTGGGCTCTTACAGAATTAAGATCTCTCTTAAAACGTAGACAGATGAGGTCAAGTGTCATTGTTATGTAGCTTTCCAAACAGCTTCTGCAAGTAAAAGCCTTTAGCAGGGAAAGGAGGACATTATAAGATGGGACTCGAGGAAATTTATTTTATTAACTTTAATGTTATCACATTCACACAATTTGGATGTGAGATAAACCTCTCATCTCATAGTTCATGCTATAATGGAGAATTATGAAGTCAGTTATGAGATGAGTGCTGGACAAAGCTGGGCATTAATTTTGAGTTCTTTGTAAGCTTGTGATCTTACAGATATACTT
Organism: Sigmodon hispidus; assembly: GCA_004025045.1. Classification (NCBI taxonomy): domain Eukaryota; kingdom Metazoa; phylum Chordata; class Mammalia; order Rodentia; family Cricetidae; genus Sigmodon; species Sigmodon hispidus. Next base: position 4,345 of record PVIH01007632.1, on the reverse strand, counting down.
TGCCCTCAGACTTGATTTCTTTTGACTACACTCATCATACACAGCTGCAGGTGTGAAGTCAAGGCATGTCATCACAGTTATCAGTAGTGGGATTTTGTTACTTTGTAAATAATTGTCCTGGCTGCTGGTTTCACAAAGTTGCTGATTGGCTAAAGGCAGACAGGAAGTATAGGCAGGGCTACCAGACTATTAAACTCTGAGAACAGGAAGAGCAGAGCAGAGATGCCAGAGAGACACCACAGAGATACCACGATGAGATACCAGTAGACGGAGAAGAAAGAAGCTGAAATGCTGCTCTGAGAAAAGGTACCGAGCCACATGGCTGAACAAGATAAGAATCATGGGTTAGTTTAAGAGTAAATAGTTAGAAAGTTATATGCCTTGGCCCTAAGTCAATCAGTATAAAATTAATACAAGCGTCTGTGTGTTTCTGCGGGTCTGCGGGTCTGTGGGTCTGTGGGTCTGTGTGTCTGGACCACAGGCTGGACAGGCCAGGAACATAATACAGGCCAGGCACCTAATACCACACTGATCCTTTGACTATGGCTTTTTAAAAGGCACTGGCCATTTCTAGGAGAGACTGTTTCACCACAGACTTCCTGGTTTACTGGTTCTTACCCCTCTTCCTCAATGTTTCCTACGCCTTAGATGTAGGAGCTGTGACGTAGATGGATCCAGCAAGGTTGGTTTCACCACAATCCATTGTTATCTACACTGTCCAATTGTGTATTTTTGTGATGAACTCCATTTTCGAAGAGGCTTCTTGGATGAGGAATGATAGATACATTTCTTTAGGTATAATGAAAGATTTAGAATGGAATAAGGAACCATCACAGTCGGCACTACATACTTGGGACATAAGGCTTGACTGATTGGTGCTAAATCTAACCTGAAAGCCTCTTTTTTTGCAGTCTAGCCTCCATGATACCAGAAAATGCCATGCTAACTGCCTGGGGTGAGTGGTAGTGTAGGCAATATAACAGTCTTACCTAGTCGCAATACCTGTGAACCATGATAATGACTAGCAGGGCAAAACATCTGTAAAGGAGCAATGGTGGGACTCACTTGTAAGTGGTAATCAACAGCTGTCTAATTAGACATAAGGCCCACTCAATAGAAAAGTAATCAGGCCTGCTATTAGAAACCTAGCTGACTGTGTAGGGCTGGTGAAGTCACGGATATTAGAAAATAACCTTTTTCTTTTTCACTTTTTTCCTTCCTTCCTTTTTTTTCTTCCTTGCTTCCTTTCTTTCTATCTTTTTTTTCCTTTTCTTCTTGTTTTTTAATAAATAGAAGTGGAAGTTTGATCTTAATGTTACATATACTGACACAGAACCTTGATTACCAACTCAGAGTCCTTCTCATTAGCAAGCCTGATGCTAATAGCACCTGAATTGTTTTGTTTCTCTGGCTTTCTTTTTGATGTGATACTTGAATTTTCCTATGGCCAAACACTTGTTGGTGATTTGTACGTGGGTTTGATGATGATATCAGCAGTCATCATCCATGTAGATAAAGGTAGAAGGAAACACATTTTGAATAATTTGAACAAATGCCCTCTGCCTTTCTAGAATACTTAGATTTTAGAACAAAACACAATTTATTCTTTTCTTGGTGTTAGTATTATTAGCTCTGATGCCTCTGTCACATGGTTATACTGTGCTCATGTGAGCTCCAGTAGTGGGGTGAGCTAACTGTAGGTAAATGTTTGTGAAATAATTTGTCATTTTTGCCTCATGAATTATTTATGTCAGTGTGTGTACCTGCAGGGCTGGTGCTCTGAAAATATTCTATGCGTATGTAAAGAGATGTCTTTATCATTTGGCATAAACAATTTGGTGAAAATATTCTAATCCAAAATAGACAAAAACCTCTTTATTTAGTTTCACTTTCGTATTAAAAAATTTTATTATCAAAAATATCTGAGCAACAGCACATCTTTTTAATGTTTCTTTCATAATTTTATCACTTTGATTCCTTACTGTTAAAAGAAGTGCTAAAACCAGATTTATTTTCTTCTCACTGTTTTTCCCTCAATGAATTATTGAAAAATGATTGTTGCTGTTCCCAACCCAGATTACGTCTGTTATTAAATTTTTGTGAAGACTTAGATGCTCAAGGTAGAGTGTCCCTGGCACTAACTTCATGTAGTTTTCAGAGAGTCACTAGGGTGGTATGCTGTTATTTTTGTATTTGTTTTTTAATTTAGTGCTTTCTTGAGTATAATAAATATGCCTTTGCCTCTCTTTTTTATTGGCATGTACTCATTGTTCACAATGTTGGGTTCATAAAGTCAATTTTTTTAAAACTATCATCTCTTTCCCCAGTGTCCACTTCTGTCCCTTTGTATCTTTGGTACTGCTGAGTGTTATGAAAATCATGTGATGAGTTAGGAAGTCTCAAAGTCACGGCAAAGACAATATTTACTGCCTCTTTATGATCAGAAGCCATGATGCCTGAGAACAAAGTGATCAAGAGGTCTCTGGAAAGTGATGGTATGTTTACTTACAAGGCTTTCTGCTGGATTCTGAAGGTCCCACTTCCTAGCATTCTTCAGTCTCCATCCTGGCACCTTGAACTCTAGTGAAGCCCTCATTTTCTGAGTTCTTTAAATGCATGGGCAGATGCCTATAAAGAGAGGAAGGAGAAAGAAGGTGATAAGGTAGGATCAGAGACATTTAGAAAACAGGAATTAGAGCTGGGCCCTCTTTGCTGGGATGTTCTTTTAGTCTTAATCAAAAGGGCAAGTCAAGTAAACCCTTTGCTTTCCAAGCTGCTCTTGGTTGTGGTGCTTGTCACAGCAACCAGAGGAAGATGGAACATAGGTGGTCTGATTATGAAACAAGGCTGTATTTCTAGCTTTGCTACAGCTAAATATCTGCTTGATAAGCAATCTTTCCTTCGTATCTAACACTCTGAATCTATGACATCATAAATTCAAGGAACAAAAAATGAGTACAGATAAAGAAGGCTTACCCCAGCTACAAGTGCACACTTTTAGGATCTATCTATCATCTGTCTGTCTCTCTGCTTTTACAGGCCCTTTCAGCCAATGTTCTACCAGTGTAATAACACTGGTGTCTGGCCCATGATCCAAACATACAGACCCACAGTCCAACAGAAACACATAGAAGCTTATATTAATTACATGCTGCTTAGCCTATGGCTCAGGCATGCTGCTGGCTAGCTTTTGCATCTTAATTCAACCCATTTTCATTAATCTGTCTTGTCATGTGATCTGTGGCTTACCTATTTCTTTACATCTTGCTTCTTGGACAGCTTGATTGCATCTCTCATGACTCCATGCTTCTTCTCCTTTATCTATGCTCAGTTCTCTGACTTGTTTCTAAGACACCTTGCCATAGGCCAAAATAATTCCTTTATTATCCAATGGTATTCACAGCATACACAAAGATATCTCACATCATACCAGTGAGCTAGACTTTAGCTAGGAACTCCATTTTAGAAAAAGAATGCAATTATACATATATATATATATGTGTGTGTGTATATATGTGTATATATATGTATATATGTTTATGTGAACATATTGATGAAACTTCAGCCAGGGTCTGAGAGCATGTCCTTAGCAAGGGAGGGTGTCAAAGCTAATGATGAGTTGTATTTCATATTGAAACTACTGACTTCATTCCTGATGATACAGAATTAACCTTTTTGTTTGTACAGCTACAGGATATCATCAGAAATAGAACACATACTATGTATATAACACATATCAGGGCTCATTCAGGCCTTCCTGGCCCTTTAACACAGGGTAATGATGAGATTGATCAGTTATTAATAGGAAATGTGGTAGAAGCCTCAGAGTTTCACAAGAAGCATCATGTCAATAGCAAGGGATTAAAGAAGAGTTTTCCCATCACTTGGCATCAAGCCAAGGAAATTTTGCGAAAGTGTGACAAGTGTTCCCTTTACAATCAACCATCATTACCCGCTGGGAGTAATCCTAAGGGTACAAGGAACAATGAGATTTGGCACATGGATGTGTTTCACTTCCCAGAATTTGGTAAGATGAAATATGTTCATCACACCATTGACACCTACTCAGGAATGCAGTGGGCTACCACCCTGAGTTCTGAAAATGCTAATGCAGTACTCACTCATCTTCTGGAAGCCATGGCCATATTGGGAATTCCTGATCAAATTTAGACTCACAATGCTCCAGCATATGTTTCCCAGAAAATGAAGCAGATTTTTGGATATTATGAGATAAAACACGTTACTGGGATACCACACAACCCCAGCACTGCCTCCTCAACTGTGTTTCCCTAACCCTGCCTCCCCAGACCCCAGCTCTGCCTTCCCAGCCCTGCTTCTAGCTGGA